>VZRI01007004.1:11756-117644 GCA_013397515.1 Upupa epops | reverse complement strand
CCCCAGAGCCTTCTCTTCTGCAGGCTGAACAGCCCCAACTCTTTCAGCCTGTCCCGGTAGAAGAGGTGTTCCAGCCCTCTAGTCATCCTTGTGACTCTTCTCTAGACATGCTCCAACAGTTCAATATCCTTATGTGTTGGGGGCTCCAGACCTGGATACAGGATTCCAGATGGGGTCTCACAAAAGCAGAATAGAGGGGAGGATATAATAGGGAGGATCACCTCCCTCAACCTACTGGTTACGCTTCTCTTGATTCAGCCCATGAGATGTGATTGGTTTTCTGGGCTGCAAGTAGACATTGCCAGTTCATGTTGCTTTCTATCAAGATGCACCCCCAGATCCTTCTCCTCAAGATTGCTCTCAATCTGTTCCCCACCCAGCCTGTATTTGTGCCTGGGATTGCCTCAACCCAGATGCAGGACCTTGCACTTGGCCTTGTTGAATCTTATGAGGTTGGCACTGGCCCACCTCTCAAGCCTGTCCAGGTCCCTCTGGATGGCATCCCTTCCCTCCAGTGTGTCCACCACACCACACAGCTTGGTGTAATTTGCGAACTTACTGAGGATACACTGAATGCTAGTGTCCATATCACAGATGAAGATGTTAAACAATGCTGGTCCCAGTACTGACCCCTGAGGGATGTCACTGGCTTCTGTCTGTGGTGCGTTTTAAATAAAATAGGTGAAAAGTGCATTCTCTAACTGAAAGAGGGGAAAAGGCAAATTCTATTTACATTTTTAAGTCCTTTCACTTTTTGTGGGCCTGCAAAGACTAGTGGTTTAAGTTCAACAGCTAATTTAAACCTTCTAAAACCTATTCTTCAGAGCAGAAAAAATAAATGGTTCACTCTTGATTTTGAGGTTTGAGGAGAGGGATAAGAAGACATAGTAGTTAGATGAGAACAACCCCTCCAAGAATTATAGAGATTTATGTAGAATAATAGCCACAAAGTAAAATGAAATGAGTTAGTTAAATTATTTATCAGAACAACCTGAAAGCTATATTACATAAGATTAAAGGCTTATGCAATTATTTTCTTTACATAAAAATTGAAATAATTTCTCACATTTACTTATGGTGATATCAGATAACAGAAGAAAAAATATAACAAAATGCTGTTTCTTCTTATGCCATTATGCTCTACACCTCACTGACTCAGCATGGGTAAGTTCTAGGCAGGGCTGTCCTCACTTGGATCTGCTGACTGAGTGTTCAACCCCTGAGTTTCTGCTGAGAAGCATGTTTCTAACCACACAGTTTGCTAGCTGTGGCTCGCAGGCCACACCAGGACTCTGAAGAAATGCTGAGGCTCTCCCTCATCTTTGGCAGCTGCAACTCCATCCAGCCAAGCACTTCCAAATCATAGACCATTCCCGTAAGGTGTAAAAAGGCTGAGATTTTGCTGAGATTTTGGTTAGTTTTACTCAGCATCCCAGGGTTTGTAGTACTTTGATGGATACAAAAGGCAGAGCATCAAATCCTTAACTTGTCTGATGAGAGATAGGTACTTGAGTCTGGGTTTCCACATGAGGTAATCTGCAAGTCTATTGTTAATAGGTCTTTATTAATCTTATCTTTGGACCTGTTCCGTTTTATAAATAATTAAATATTGAGGAAAGCACAGACTGTTGTTCCTACCTCAGTGCCCTAACCACCGAGGCTGAAAGTCCTTGTGTCCTTCTCTTTGGCTATTTAATATTTAATTACAATACCAAATTGTCTGGTCGGTGGGACACACTCCTAGTTGTTTTCTTGTGCCTGTTCCACTCAGTGGTTTGGAAAACAAATTTCTGACCTGCCAAAGGTGGAGTAGGTCTCTCAATGTCTTTATTTTCCTTAAGTCTGAACATTTAACTCATGGGAAGAGTCACACTGGAGTGAAAAATGAATCATGTCTGTAAATATTGTGTGTGGAGGTTTCAATGGATGTTTTAATTTGTAATGTAGAAATTGAAGTTGATAATATTCTGTTCCAGATTATGATATTTGACTTAGAAGTAAGCTAAAACTCCTACCACAGAAACCATCTTTATAGGCAATGATAAAAAAACAAGACAAGAAACAAAAGTGAATCCAAATGCTGATAATGCAGAAAGTTAATGAGAATTACAGCTGAGAAATCCATATGGCCTACAGCTATATAGAGAAAATATTATACTGCAAATCAATGTTTGGAAAGCATAGGCAAATAATAAGGGACAACAAGATAAATTGAGATTACAGCAAGGTCTCTAGCTTTGTGCTTAATCTTTCCAGATTTTTCTAGTCGTATTTTTGTTTTGGGATTTTTTTGTTGTTTTGGGTTTTTTTTTATTGGTAAGACAACATATTAAGTTTCTACCTTCAAATGCAGAATTAAATGGATAGTTGACACTACCTTGGAGTACTCACGTCTAGATACTTTCTAACATTATCAAACATTGTGTATACCATCGTTTTTATATGGTAGTAAAATGCAATAGATTCCTACCATATGTAGACAGAAAAGGAAGTAGTTGCTGAATTAGATCTCCTGTTAATGTCACCTAAAGACCCAACAAGGAAAAATTCTTCTTTAATTGATCAAAAATACCTAGGGAAAACTAAAAGAAGGAGAAATATTAATTATCTAATGATATTTTTCACCAGTATGTCCAAATTTTGTAACCTGATTAACTGTTGGCATACTTAATTTTGACATATCAGTTATTAAACTTTTCAAATCTGTATTTTTCTGAATGATTTTACCATGCCTGTTGTTCCCTTTGACATTGACATGTTCTTTGCCCACTTTCATTTCAGTTCTCCTTAGTTATTTTTTGCTACTTTTAGCTACTTTTAGCTTTTGCTTTTTTTTAGTCACTTAGGCAATAATGCATACTGTGCCTATACCTGAAATCCAATGTAACCAGAAAGTTATTTAATCCAGAGTACTAGCATTGAAGTGGAAAACTGCATAAAAAATACTTGTACTGAAATTTAGATACCATTATTTTCTATTCTCCCTCAGGTATGAGGGCTCAGTGGAAGTGCAGTCAGTGTGTAACAGCAGCCACTTGAGGGATTTGCAGGCAGAGTGATCTTAACAATATTTTGCTGGGCAAAAAAGCTGTCAATGCTTCTTAAAAACATATGTTTGGAAAGAAAATTTAGGTTTTATTATGAGTAGTTATATAAGCTTCAGAAGCAGTAAGATCTGGTTGGTTTTTAGTGACTTCAGTTGTTAAAATCTCAATAAGTTTAGAACTACACTCAGGTCTTCCTGACTTCTTAGCACAGGTGAAGAGAACTACACAAATGGGTCTGTCCTATAACTTCCCTCTTCAAATGATTCAGTAGAATTGATGACTCCGGTTAACATGGAAGTTCATACTGAAAGGAACCTTTCTTTCTTCTTTAGAACATGTCCTTATAGAAATGTGAAAAACAACAAAAGCCAGTTATTTATTTCAGTTATTTATAACTGAAAACTAGTAAAGCAAGATATATTGTCCATGGAGATGACAACATGAAAGCTTTGTTTGCACTGTTTAATGTTTGGGGTTTTTTTCCCTGGTGCCTATGGTCCCTCTCAGCCTGTGTTACCCCTCAGGTAAATAAAATTACTCAGGGTAATTTTATGAAAAATCTGTTCATCTTGGTTTACAGTTTCCATTAACAAAGTGAAAGTCAAAGAAGCATGTCATATTTCAAACACCATAGTGATAAACTGCTGTTTTACTGTACAGAGAAAAGAAGTAGAGGACAAATAATTCAAGGCAAAATTGTTAGCCATCTTGCATTATAGAGTGTGATAATGGAAATAAGATTTGCAAAAACCTGCAATGTGTATTCAACAACTGATACAGAAAAGCAGTCAGCTGCTGTTTAGGACAAGTACGAGCACACTCAGCCAATGTTCATTAATTGTTCATAAATTGTAATGGAGGTACAGGTTGTAATGGTTTAGCAAGAGGGTCTAAATCAGTTTGGGTTGGTAATTCTAGCACAACAACCAGCTCTCACCAAGAGTTCAACAGGCAATGAAGCAACTTTGCTAGAAAGACAACAGTTTATTGAGCCCATCACCAAGAAGAAAAGGGAAAATCCCCAAATAAGTAAAAGCATCAAAGAGGTAAAACAGAAGCTGTATTGCAATACCTTTACACACACACTGAGAGAGATAGGAGACAGCTAACACACTCTGTTTTGGCCTTAAATGAGAGGTCTGGGGTAAGAGAGTGTACCCAAACATTCATAGCCAACAACCACCACACATGCACACACTCGCACCCTACTTTCCAGAAGAAAAAAAAGGGGGTGGGGTGGGCGGCAGGAATACAGCACAAATATACATCTGGGGCTTGTGGAAAAGTTCCTTTTTCCGATCCTCATGCAGACATCAACACTCTGTTACATCTCTAGCTCCCATTGGCTCGGGGCTCTTCTTTGAGGCTATAGCAATGTCAAATGGAGGATACAACAGGGTTCCAGACTCTCTCTCTGCTTGCTAAAGGCTTAGGAGATCAATACTTGTGATCTCTCTTTCTCTCTCTTAATAGAGGCTTCTCTCAGTGTCTCCCAGTGATAGAGTATACAGGATCTTAGCCAGCCTGGTGGAGACAAAGCATCATGGCACTGGTTACATGCAGTCATGCCTGTTATGGCATATAGGCTTTTTGGAGTCTCATCCAAGGGCTTTCCACAGGCCTTATGCAGAGCCTTTCTTTCTTCTCCTGTGTAGTCAGTCACCAAGGGAGGTAGAGGGTTGAGAGCTCACCTCTGTCTAGCATCTTCAAAGGCGAACACTGTAGAGCTGCTATGTGGAGGAATTGCCTTAGTTTGTCCCGCTGCCAAGGACAGGAAACTAGCTGGTGCGGCTTTTCTGTATCTGAGCCCTCAGTGAAAGAGGGGAGGGCTGCAGGTTCACCCCCACAGAAGGGGGTTTGCAGGTACAGATGGCTTGTTTCTTAAGCCTCTCTGCGTTCAAGCTCCCATGCAAGAGAGGGCCTTGGCTACCCCACAGCTGAGTTGCAGCTGGGCTGAGACTTTCTATTCCACCCTTCAGTGGCTGGGGGTTGACAGCCATTGCTTGCTCCCTCCACCCTTGTGGGGTGTGGGGAACTCTCTCTGTCCTAGAGGAGCTCCCTGTCTCTGAAGATGTGCTGCAGCAAGAGACAACGGATATGGTGAGAGAAGAGAAAGGAAGAGAAGGGAAGGGGAGGGGAGGGGGAGGGGGAGAAGGAGAAGGAGAAGGAGNAGGAGGAGAAGGAGAAGGAGAAGGAGAAGGAGAAGGAGAAGGAGAAGGAGAAGGAGAAGGAGAAGAAGCAGGAAGTACCTTCCCTTTATGGACTCTGTCCACCTGTAGAGTCCAGAAACTGACGCAAGAGGTTTGCTAGGAAGGCTACTTCCAGCTTCAAAATAACATGCTGTTTCAGCATAAAAGCACCACAACTAATATTTGAAAATTTGGTAATTTTCAAACCAGAACACAGGTGTAGAACTACGTGGTGCTGCTGATAAGTGTTCTGGTCCTGTCTTGGTTTACTATTATGTTCAAAACCAGTTCAGACACACTTCTCATTGGCAATGTTAAATTTTCTAATGCAGAGAGAGGCTGCTGCTTCCTGGAATCTATGAGCATCTATGCTGCTTCCTGGCATCTAGAGTGAAAAATAATTTCCTTGTCTACCATACATCTGGTGTGACATTTAGAACCAGTTATACTCCTCTGTTCAGAAGGCTTTCAAATTTGAGACCATGCAGCAACCACAAGTTAGACATTTTAACTCTAAGAAAACTTCTTTTTGTAAACTCCTTTATTGTTACGAACTACATTTAATTTTCAAACAACTGCTACTTTGTATGAAGCAGGGTGCAAGATACGATCCAAAACACGCAAAAATGCTTTGCTTCCAACATGTAGGAGGGTTTTTTTGCATAAGATCCATTAGGTGGGTTAGTTGGAATTTAGCAATAGATTGTAATAGAAAATGGTTTCTTCTGACACTTTCAATTAGAGACCTGCTCACACTGAACTATTAACTTGTCTGTGGTGGAAATAAAAGCATGGATGACTCACTCTTTTCCCTTCCTATAGCAAATAAAATATATAATATTCAAGTGCTTGCATTGCCTTAGGGTTTAAGTCTTCTGCTTACTGAAGTCTTCCTAATTAAAGTATGTTATAATTTATCTTATTTTATGACATTAAAATAAGCTGCATTTCTGGTTATTTTAAGGAGTACACAAGTCTTGACAATTAGAAATAATGAAGATTTTACATCAAAACATTTCATTTATCTAAACTTAAATCTTACTGGATTTGTGAACTTCTTTAAATAAGTATCTTGTGTTAGTAAATTCAAAGTAGAATATCCTGAGCCTTTGAAATCAATCTTTCTGATTTATTTTATTACCACTGCCTAATCTACCTTTCAAGGTAGATTGATACTAGAGTAAGATACTAGCAAGACAATATTATATTTGAATGTTATTATGATAAAGTGAACATCCATTTCAGGATTATAAAAATCTGCCTTTGTTTAAATCTCAGGCAGTCCTACTGATTTCTAAGTGGGAATAGGTTTGGTAATATGGCAGTTGGCTCTTTGGCCAAAAGAGAGAGGCCTGGAAGAATATTCCTGGAATTGCAATTAACCATTAAATACCTTTGTCCAGAAAGACAAACTTCATACTGGAATTTCTGGCAGATCACAACATGCCTACCTCCCAAACACCTGATAACAAGTTCAGTATGTTGCACAAGCCTGCTGTGCACAATTGTTAGTGTGCATTTGTATATTCAGTGCATACTGTGCTACCACTGAGAAAGAAGCCTGATCTCAAAACTGCAGATCTCAAAAAAGCCAACTGTTGACTTTAAAATGTGTGCTTTGCCTGCCAGGATAGGAGCAGTGTCTGTGTCTCTTTATTAAGATTCCTCTGTGAAAGCTGAAATAAGGGGATTTCCTTCCTTCTAAATAAGCTGGTCCTTTGAGGAATGCTACTATATCATTTTGACAGCAGCCCATTCTGAAGGATCAGATGAAGAGCAAAGTTTTTAACTTTACATTGCCAGGGTCTTTAAAACACCTGGAATGTAACTACTTGAGCCTCCTAGCAAAAATATCCTTCAACTTTTTTTTATTTTTGGCTTATCTAAAACAGTAAATCAAATGCTGATAGAGAATGTGCTAGGTGATTTCAACATGCCTTTCTGAAGGAAAATTCCACACTTGCTGAAAATCTATTTTCTGAGATTTCTCATCCTCTGGCATAGGATTTGAGTACAGATGTATAAAGTTACTATCATCAAGCTGCCTGTTTGGTGTGTGACAGACTTGTGTAATCTGAATAATACATGATAGTATGGCATTATTGTCATTCTAACAAACCCAGATCAGGGGATATCACTTTTCAAAGAAAGCTTAAGTGTAGAAGCCCAGCATTATGAGTCCTGATGCTTAAGTGTTTTTCACAGCTTTAATTGCCCATGAAAGTTAGAGGGGAATGAATGGAGTAAGTTCCCAGGAATCAGGGTAAGCTCCTGAGAACTTTGTAGTCCATTTGAAAACAAATGACTGTTTGTTAGCAATATAAAACTTGTTCAGTAATAAACCTCACAAATACAAACACCTTACATGGAAGAGTGTTTTACCGTTTAGATGCAAACCATTTAATGAAGTCAGAACTTCCTGAACTTTCAACCTCTGTCTCTTTCAGTCAGGTATTAAATTCCTTGGTAAATTCCTTAATTTTTCCTGTCACATTCATTTGCCATTCCTGTGCCTGCCTCACAGGTTGTTTCTGTAGTGTTTTTGCAGTCTATTGCCTTTTCCTAAAGTTTCAGTTCCAGTACCAGCATCTGATTCATAGTTTTCTGGAAAAAAATTTGCTCCATTTGCTCCACGCTTTACTCTTTTCACCTTCTCCCACCTCATCAGTAAAGGAAAAAAGGCCTTGCAGCAGTTTGATGCTATTTCACTCAGGGATTGCTCCATTTAACTACTGCTTCTAGACACGGATGGATGTATTTATTTCATCTCTATTTTATGCACCTTACACAACACAGAATGCAATAAGAAAGCAGTAATACAGGTTTTCAAATATAAAGTTTTCTAAATTGAAGTGGCTTTAAATACTGAATAAAGGACATTTCATTTCCAGTACTGAGGTGGTGCTATTCCTAGCCTTGTATGAAAGTTCTGGCTGCCTGTGCCATTTGTAGCTGTGCTTATGTAACAGTATTCTTTTTAAGAGTTTGATGTGCTGTAAATTACAATAGTAAATTATTACAGTAAATTCTTGCATCCTCTTCATTGCTCCTCTGAGCAATCTGGATATTATACATTGATTATACCTAGGAATGTACAGTCATAGAGTCATAGGTAATATTTGTTTTTTAAATATGATTTACTATGCTAATATGAGCAGTTTTAAAGAAAGGTGCAGAAGGGTGTATGCATATTTGTGTATTCATATTCATATAATTAGGATAACAGATCAGAAAAAAGCATAAATTGCTTAAAAAATAAACATAAAATACACATGGAAGTATGCCACTGATATCAGGATAATTTCCTGAACTGGCATTTTCCTATTATTATTTAGCTATAAATGAATATCATAGAATCATAGAATCATTAGGGATCAGAAAGGACCTTGAAAGATCGTCTAGTCCAATTCCCCTGCCACAGCAAGATCACCTAGACCAAGTCGCACAGGAACACATCCAGGCGGGTCTTGAACGTCTCCAGAGAAGGAGACTCCACAAACCCCCTGGGCAGCCTGTTCCAATGCTCCATTACCCTCACTGGAAAGAAATGTTTTCTGATATTTATATGGAACCTCCTATGTTCCAGCTTGCACCCATTTTCCCTTGTCCTACCACCAGATGACCTTGAGAAGAGCCTGGTTCCATCCTCCTGACACACACCTCTCACATATTTGTAGACAATATTGATGTCACCCCTCAGCCTCCTCTTCTCCAAGCTCAAGAGACCTAGCTCCCTCAGCCTTTCCTCATAAGGGAAGTGCTGTACTTCCTTCATCATGTTTGTTGCTCTACGCTGGACGCCATCCAGCAGCTCTGTGTCCTCTTGAACTGAGGGGTCCAGAACTGGACACAATACTCCAGATGCAGACTCACTAGTGCAGAGCAGAGGGGGAGAAGAACCTCTCTCGATTTTCTACCCATCTGCTTCTGAACACCCTAGGATGCTGTTAGCCCTCTTGGCCACAAGACCACACTGCTGGCTCAGTCATCCTGCTGTCCACTAGGACCCCCATGTCCCTTTGTCCTGCATTGCTCTCCAATAGATCAGTCCCCAACCTGTACTGGTACCTGGGGTTATACTTGCCCAGATGCAAGATGCTGTACTTCCCCATCAATTTCTCTCTGCTCATCTCTCTAGCCTGTCCAGGTCTTGTTGAATGGCAGCACAGTCTGCTGGGGTGTTAGCGACACCATCCAGCTTTTTGTTGTCAGCAAACTTGCTGACAGTGCACCCTAATCCCTCATCCAATTATGTTTATTGATTATGTTTTGCCATAAGTTTAGAGTAGGAAATCAAAGCCTTTTGTTCTTACCAAATAACTACCATGTATTTTCTTCCTCCTGGCCTTGTTTCTAAGAATTGCAATGTCTACTGGAGACTGACTGTTTTATTGCCATACAGTGCAAAAATTCATCCAGCCGTCAAATTAAATGTTAAGACTAATGTGATGGCTGAATTTAATCCAGCTACAAGTCCACACAATAAAAACTGTTCAATTAGTACACTTATTTCTACATGGAACTGTAGAAATGGTGATCCATTCACTTTATATTTCTACATGGATAAATGGCCTGTGAATGGATCACCCCATCCTTTTGTAGATAATTTATAGAAGCATGAAGGCAAAGCACTAAGAACTGGACTGATTATGCATGACATTGTTTTCCTGTTGCTGTGAAGTGATTGTTTTCTGTCTCTGTACATAGACATACATATAGATGTTATACAAACAAAGAGAACACACTACTATATGGAGACCTGTGTGAGAGAGCTAGTTCCTCATCATGGAAAAAAATCTTCTCATTGAAGATTAATTTAAATAAAATAACGCACATCAGGATTTTGGCATCATCATTATAGAATTAAAAAATTGTATTACATTTTTGAAAAAGGAACAAATATTTCAAGCCTCATCTTAGGAAATGTCAGTATTCTGAAATGTCTCAGAATTGTTTTGCAGATTTGTTGATGGAATACCTAGACAAGCTCCAAATTGTTTCCTGCTATGTCAAATAAAGAATAGGCAAGAAACACTGCAAAATATATTTTCAGATCTGTACTGCTTAGACATACCAGACTATCTGGCACAGTGGGATTTCATTTAAGCAGAAGCCAGTAAGAAGATTATTTTTTCAGTAGCACTGTCATGGATGCATAATAAAAGCTTCTGCTGGACTAATAGACCAAAACAATGTATTTGACCATCTACTGCCACTTGTATAGCTCTAGCACTTGTTTTCATATTGTTTGCTATTGAAACTGTATGTGCGAAAGTGAGTGAACTGAAACTTTAGCTTTCATAGGTGAGAGACACTACCACTTTGTTCTTGTAGCTCACATTTTCCGTACATGCTCACTTAATCTTTCCATGGTCTACACTGAAGCGAAGAGATAGCATCCAGACTGAAAACAATACTTTCTAATGTTTCCAATTTCTGAGGAAAATGTGATCACAGCTTTTGTCTATGCAAATAAATTTTAGTTGTGTTGCCAAACTTCAGTCAGAAGTTAAAAGTCACTAAGATACTAAATGTGTGGAAATTGCATTGTCAGTGACATGAAGCTGGAAACTCTCCTACCCCTTCTCTACATAAACTCTTAGAATAAGAGACAGCTAATGCTGAGACCCTCACATGTGATAAAATGCATCAATTAAAATAAACTTTTTTTTTTTATTTTTCTCTGGTCTTATTTTGAAGAGATAAAAATACACTAGTAATGTTGTGCATGAATGTGAGCTTGCTAATGTAGATTACTTGCTATGTTTGTTCAGAGCTTTCTTGCTTACTGTTTGCATTGTCAATAAACATATCAGTAAAAACTCATCTTTTGACAAGTGGAACATGATATCAGTCACATAAGAGTCTTAAATCTTCATAAGTGCATTATTGATTTCATTCTGGTCTTATTTCATTCTGGTGTATTACTGAAAGATGAAGTTATTGTCCTATCTGAGACCTATGTACACATCCTGCTGCCTGGGACTACTCCAGAGCTGAACTAAGATGATAAAGTCTGTAGTCTTAGATTGCTAAATCCAAGTCTGCTACAAATGGAGTTGGAGTTCTTTATGCTGCACCCACCAGTTTGCCAAAGGTGACCAAACTTCTACAGTATAAAACAATCTACTTTTAAAGACGGTTTCTTAAGCAAAGTTTTAAGATATGAACAGCATAGATTTAAGACATGGTCAGCACGGAAAAGATCATGTACTGACTGACATGTGGGTTACATTTGTTTCCACATTTATTTTTTATAACTTACCATAGGCTATATTATTCCAATCTGGGAACTTTTCAAAACTGAGATATTATGCATGAATCCTTCACTGGCAGACTCTTGTAGTTCCGCATCATGAAAATAAAATACCCACAGCACACCCCTTGGGCTTAGTTTTCCACCTAACTCTTTGTAAGAGGAATCCCTGGTAGGTGCCTTACACCATCTTTCAGTGTCAGAAGACAGTCTAGCCATGCCACAAAGAGAGCCAGAGCAGGTATTGAGACCAGATCACCACAAATGTTGTTCTGTACCAAGACTGATTAATGCCTTGTGCAATGCACACATCTTCACAGCAACTCAAAATTCTTAAATCTTTCACGGGAAAATCATAGCAACTACTGGGTCATGCACTGCATGTACATACAGTACAGTACAATATACTGCATAAAAACTTTTCATTGTGACACCTGTGTATAGAGGAGGAAACCTGCCTGTCCAGTTTTGCTCTCTGCAAAAGAACAGTATATTCTGTTTCCCTTCTCTGAACTATTTCAGGTCCTTTACTTCCTTTTCCAGTTCTTCTGCTTTCTAATTGGTTTGAGGTAATGAAGGCTGTAAAGGTAAAACTGAGAGATGGGATTGGTTCCAGCTCAAGGATTTCACTAGAGGCCTCAGATGCTCCCTACTTACAAAATTGTGCTATTTTCAGGTTTAGTCTAAAGACTTCCTTCTGCCATAGAATGCTGGCAAGCAAAGCAAGGTTCAAAATGATAGTGGAAGCTCCTGTGGGCTCAACCTTTGGCACACAATCACTGAAGAGAATTGAAATGACACTGTCCAACTCATTGAAGTAATTGTTTGGAAAACAGCATGCATACTGCTGAGGAAAGGTGCAAATATGAGTGGAAATTTCAACGACAGTGAAAGGAAAACTCCTCCAATGTGTCTGAGACTTTATGGAAGCAGTGCCTGTTTTCACAACACAAGTGAAGGCATCTCTAATGGAACTGACAGGAGGTGCAGCAGACACTCAGAAGGCTGCATGCATAGGAGGTGTAGTGTGAAGCTTTGAGTTTGTACTCATTGTCATTGAAGTAGTTCCTCTCCTAGCCATTGGTACTTGTAAAAAAGTCTTATCAGCAAGTCCTGTTCCTTCTTTGTTTTCACCAAGAACCTCATTATATTTATTATTCTGCGTCTTTAACACAAGTCCTGCAAGAAAAGGAGTGTTATTTCTCAAGTTTTACATTCTGCAGGTTGAACATGCTTTTACAGATTTGTCAGAGTTTAGATGTTTTGTCTTCAGACTCACTTTTTCTGTTCTTGAAAATATGGATTTACCAAAAAAATACCCAAAATAGACATGATGCAACTCAATGCTATCTAGAAATTACTATCATGGTGAGTTCTTTCTTCTACCCGTTCTAAATCTTGTCATGTTTTTCTTATTTAATATCCACTTCTCTTTACCAAGTATGGAGCGCTCCTAGGTGAGTGTACTGAGGAAATGGCAGGGAAAGGCCATGCAGCTGCTTCAGTTTGTGAGATCTTCAGGGCTACTTTACTCAGATATGGGCTTAGCTGCTCCTCACAGCTCCATGGAATGCATAGTAGTGTGAGATGATGCCTATTCTGTGAGTTGATGTGCTTCAAGTATAGAAAGTTGCTCTCAGAATAATGGAGAATGGAAACCCTGTCCAGTGTTCTTCAATAAACAGCCAGTCTTGGCTGAATTGTTGCACCACTTTTTTGAGCAACAGGTAGAAAATGTGGTGGGAGTTGCCTACATGGTGCTTGTATTTCCTGTATCCCAGATTATCTCCAAACTATTAAAAAAATGAAACACTTGTTCCAAACATACATATGCCAATGCACAGATATTTTGCAGACTGGTCCTGTTCAAAATTAACAGTCAGGGAGAGCTAGTAGTTTTCTACTGCATTCCTGGAAGTCAGGTGACTTTCTTTTTTCCACTCCCATGTGCTCAGCAGCAGAGAGTTGTAACTAAAAACACACTGTGTAAATATATTAGGAGTAAATACCGTGTAAGTTAAAATGAGCACAAGATGTAGGTCTAGCATGCAAAACTCATTTCTGTGGAAGTTATTTTCAGTCTTCTTTTAAAGTCAAGATAAATGACGCATTGCAGGCATAAGCACCATATCTTACCTGCTGTGTAATTAATTTTGTAAGTTGTCCTTAGAAATGCAGCTCATCTGCTTGGACAGACACATGCTACCAGCGTCCTTGGCCCAACTTGCACTGACTGAGTGGATCAGACAACATTTGAGATGTACTGTTTGGTCTCTGGCTAATACACAATTTATCTTCCTCTATTCCTTCTCATATTCTGGGCTCATTAAGTACTTATGCACGTTTTCAAATTTGCATGTAAATCCAACAGTCGCTGTGGAAAATTACAGATGAATCACCCTGAATATGTTTGCACATGGGGACCACTCATTTTGAAATCCTCAGCAAACTAATAAGCTAGAACTATATAATAATACCATGGCTACCACACTCTTGGAAGTGCAAAAAAGCAGAAATATCTGCCTAAGAAAACAAGCATAAATGCTTTTCCAGACATTACTTTAAAAAAATGCCATCAGGGAAAAGGGTAAGCAAAAGAAACAATAGATTTTTTTAAAACAATAAGATTATATTTGCAAGTGGCATCCTGGATAAATTTTCACTTTGGTACTTTCTGTGTGGTTCCCTTATTTTTTGTGTAGCCACAGTGCAGGCAAAGAATGTGCTGATATGTCTGTCCCACAGGCAGCTATGCTCAGGTGATATTACACAGGGATTTTTCTAATTTGGTCTTGAAGGTTTACTTTTATACTGTTACCCTGGAATGAGCATTGCTTCAGGTATTTAAGTTGTGCATAGTCCTGAGGTAGGGCTTTGATCTCCTTTCTCTGTAAAGCAAACAGACAGGGTCTGTGAGAAGACTGAGCTGAACACAGCTGAACTATTGCTCTTGAACAGGAGTCGGACCAAATTTTCTGATTTCATCATTTATATCGCAAACAACACATCCTTTCTATTCCTGCACATCTTTCATATGGCAGACTGAACATGGCTTAATGGGTTTGGATTATATTTTAAAATCCTGAAAATCTAGACTGAAAGAAGCCAGTAGATACACTTCCATGTGCGCTGCTTGCACTGAAAAATCTAGTTCTAAAAATAAACCTCAAGCGTATGTAACTTCCACCACCCGAATCTCTTCATGCATTCCTTTGGTAAAGCAAGCAATTTAAGCCCCAAATCTCTCATCTGGAAACTTTCTTTGAGGTTAATAATTTGTATATAAAATTTAAGCCCAGTGCACTTGCAACACTTACACGTTAATTCACTTACAGGTAATGTTCTGCTGTTAGCAGAAAAACTTGCATTTATAACTAAGCAATTTCAAATGTTTTTCCAGTGTGATGATTTTTTTTCCTAAATAATTTTGCAAATTCAGATTTTTTATGTTGGATAGATCAGTTGAAAGATTGTTAAATACATAGCCTCTAAAATATTTCTGGGTTTTGACTGCTGATATGCCATAAATGAAAGAGTAAGAGAGAAGAAAAAGGAGAAGAAAAAGGATTGTTTAGTGACATTTTCAAGTCACCATTCTATGCTGGCATCTGCTTAATTGAGGAGTATACAAACTCATCCACAGTTTCCTGTGTTCCCTAAATACACTGAGTAGAAAAACTTCCCCTGAAGAATTTAGCTAGACAGACAAGACATGCTACAACTAAAGTCCACATGGTACAGCCAGAACAGAAACGCGAAGATTTTGTATGGAAGTTGTGTAGATGGTTTAGGGTATGTGACTGTGTTCAAGTAAGTCCTACTTTTCAACAGTTTTTCAAATGTTTTTATCTTTGGATGTAACTTCTCCAAGTGGAGGATTTTGTTTAAATACTAGTAAAAGAATAATAATTACAGTACAAGTTAAACTGCTTGGGATATCTCTACCTCTGTAAGTGTTTACAAATACTGGCCAGGTTTCATATCATTACCATGATATTCAGTGGTATCTCAAAGTGCCTTTAGGTAATGGGCCTGATTCAGGGGTCATCAAAGCAATTCAGTGCCATTAAGACCATGACACAAGAGAAAACAATGAGCAGGCCCAGTAGAGACAGCCAAACCTAGAGGTGGCAGTGTTATGGGTTAACTCCCTACCCCTGCCTGACCTGGAATGACAGTTTAGGGAACTAACCAGATTCTATCACATGACCAACAGGAGAGTAAATGCCATGTGAGAAGACTGAATTTCATCTTTCTTTCCTCACCGAGTCAGCATGCAAACCAGGTGCTGCAGTGTGCTGCTTCAATTGGAAGCTGGGTTTGCCATAAAAGGAAGCAAGGTCAAGGGACCTGCTTGAGAAGTCCAAATGTTGGGGGTTAAATGCCACTGCCACATTCGGATCTGTTGAACAGAATCTCAGAAGTGTCTCCACCTACTGACAAGTGGACACAGAAGTAATCAGATTATGTAAATACTGTTGTAGAGTATGATTGTCAAGCTTCTTTATACCTTGACTGCAAAGAGGAATGGTTTTGAGTGGGGGCCTCAGCAAATTAGAATGTTTCATCAAACTAAACAAGAAGCAGCCCTTGGAAATAGCCCTGGGACCAGTTTGAACAGGCCCAGAGTTGGAAAACATGCTATACACTGCAGCCAGGGATAACAGTATAGCCTGGAGTCTATGGCTAAAAGGTCCAGGGGAGACTTAAGGATGTCCTTTTGGGTTCTGGGGTTGAGAGTATTGAGGCTTGGGAGGCAAATTACACGCCCACTGAGCAGAAGATAGTGGCTGCCATGAGGGAGTTTGTGCCACTTCTGAAGCAACTGGCACTGAGTCACAGCTCCTTCTGGCACCCAAACCTCCAGCCATATAAGGGTGAGTTAGCATCTCCTCACCATGCCACAGGTGCTCACTGGAGTGAGTGGACAGCTGTTATAACACAGAGAGTGTGTGTAGGCAGTACAGACCAGCCAAATGTTGTGGAGGTAATCACCAATTGGCCATTGGGCACAGGATTTGAGATGCCACCAAATGAGGTAGTGATCTGTGTTGAGGAAGCCCCTCCATATAAAGACCTTACGGACTAGATAAACACTGTGTTCATTTTCTGCCACCTTGTAGGGAACCAGTGAAGATGGAAAGCTGCTGAGTGGAGCCCTATCTGGTATGTCACTGAAGTGAATGAGGGTGAAAGTGAATTGACCCAGTTTGCAGAGGTCAAAGCAATCCAGCTGGCCCTTTATATCACTGAGAGAAGTAGCCAATACTGTACTTGTATATAGATTCTTGGTTGTTGGCAAATGCCTTACGGGGTTGGTTAAAGAAGTGGAAGCAGGAGAACTGGCAAAGGAAGGGGAAACTGGTCTGGACAGCTGAGCTATGGCAAGATATTTCGGCCCAGCCGGATAAACTGGTGGTAGAGGTATGGCATGTAGATGCCCATGTACCAGAACTTACGCCACTGAGGAACAATACCATAATCAGCAGGCAGATCAGGCAGACACGGTGTTCAAGGTGGACCTATACTGGGACCACAAGGGCAAGTTATTTTTAGCTAAATGGGCCCATAGTGCCTCTGAACACCAGGGTAGTGATGCCACTTGGAGATGTGCCAGGGACCAAGAGATGCATTTCAGTGTGGATATATTCTCTAGGTTATCCATGCTGTAACACATGTGCAGCTATCAAGCAAGAAAAGCCCTACCATCCTTTCATTGAAAAACTCCTTTCCTTCCCTGCATTTTTATTCATTTTTTGATTATTCCTGATTCAGTCTTATTATCATCTTTTCCCTATATCCATTTCCATTTTTTTTCTTCTTTTTCATATTACCGCTCAGTTGTTAAGGCGAAGGAAGGGAGAAAGGGAGATTGTTTAGGGAATCCTTTGTTAGGTTTTGCACGGACCCCAGTGGCTTCTGGCTCATCGTGATTCCAGTGGGGCAGAGTATGTCTGTCCACCAGCAGTTTATAGGTTATTTCCCCCCCTCTTTCTAACTCTTTCTTTGTTAATAAAAAATGCTAACATTTTTCTTTACTATAGTATTTTCCTTAGGGGTTTTTTTGGTGTTTTTGGAGGTCCTGAGAAATCAAAACCAGGACAGGTAGAAAAGATTCATTGCATTACAGTAGAAAATACTTTCATAAACCCACAGAATGTTTAGAAGAAAGAGAATGAACAAAGAGAGAATGATGAACCAGGGAACTGAAAATTTTTGTGGCTGTGAGTGGAGGAACTGGAAATGCAATGGCAAGCCAGGCATTAAGGCAGTGTGCTGTGAGAAAGCAGCCAAAACCCGAGGCCTGTCTGGTCCTGATGATAACCATTCACACAAAGCAATAGCAGAAAATAGTCATGGACATTACAATAACAACAATAACAGCAATAACAACAGCAATCCATTAAACTGATCACAGCTGTGTTTTGATGGACATCACCAAGATCAGAAGAAGAAAATGTGATGAAAGTGAGTGCGGGGGAAGCCCAAGAGAACATTGTATAGAAGGGTATAAGGAAACGTACTGATAATTAGGAGAATTAACACTACCTAAATCAAAGAAGAAAAGCTGAAATAGGTGAAAACAAGTACACTATTACCAGCAGTGGCAAAACCAAGAATTTGGATTTAAGTTTAAAGGCCATTAAATTTGAAGCCATATGAACAGCAACAGTCTACAAGGAATTAAATGTGCAGTCCTTTCTGTAAGAACAAATGACTGCAGAACAGCTGGAGTAGTTCTTACAAGGATGCATGATAACCTGAGTGGAATGGGTGTAAAGGAACACATTTTCAAGTTGCTTACAGCCTGGCTACTCAAGAAACAAAAGAACCTCATAGCAGGAAGTAGCAAGAAATATCCGGAAGGCAGCCTGTGGGGTGTATTGTTAATCTGGATGTTATAGGCACTGGCAGAGACACTATCAGGGACAGTGAACAGCACTTCTGACAAAAAAGAATTAACAAAATACAGGGAACACCAGATAAACTTTGTTTTCTACAAGGCATAGTGTGTTGCAGTATAATCAAGGAGGCTTATTCAGATCAGCTGCTTCTACCACAATCCTGCCTCAGGTTACTAAACAGCATGAGGTATATGAATTGCTTATCACAACAGAAAACTATAGGAATTAATTAAAGCATGCTTACATTATACTTTGGGCATACTTTAAATGATTTCTAGAGAATAATTTTGTGAAGTGGGAGGACAGATGACTCCAGAGCAGGAGCTGGCAGATTCAAAACCTTGACTGAAATTCAGGCATAGCAGAAGAAACTGAAACCAAAAATATTCAATGATTGTCAGAAACAAGAAATGATTATGGGAAAAATGTCAAATTTAGGAAATGGAGACTTGGTGCAGTAAAAACAATGTGTGCCTTCTCTCTTTCTCTTTCTGTCTTTTTTTTTTTTTTTCAGGTTTGGGAAGACTGAAATAGGTGACCTAAATAAGTCTGTGACAAAACACGTTAAAATGCTAGAAAGTAAAAAAGAGTATAACGGAAGGTCCAGATCAGTGGGTATGCTTCATTGTCCCTGGATTCCTGTGAAACATGAGTTTGTAGTTTCTGTGTGTGTTCATCCACCACTTTGTTTGCTTGTCTCCTCAAAGTATTTTCTGCTTCTGCAAACACTGAGACTGAATTTATCTTTTCACTGGTAGAAGAGGACAGTTTACCTTTACTTTTAATAATCTGGTTGGCTTGTGAGCAAGCTGAAATGGATATATAATTAAGACATGGTGCAGTCACTGTGAAAGTTACCACTTTATAGTTTCCAGTTTCCCCACTGGGTTCCTTGCTCCTTCACCCAAGGAATATATCCTCTTCTGTAGCATTCTACAGATAAAGCTTTCTGCAGTAAAGAAGCCAAATTGCATTCTCAACTCTGCGTAAGGAAGTCTGATGTGTTTTCATTTCTGGGGCAGTCTTGTTACACTGGAGAACAAGAAGTCCAAGAATATAGTTATTCAAATATCAGTCAAAAATGATGTGTGGGAAATTACTAATGGTAAAAATAAGTCTCTGGATCCTGGAATCATTAAACCAACCAATGTGAGTGAATACTTCTGGTTACACTGAATTTTAACTGTATTCAAATACCCCACTCTCTTCAGCAGCTGTGAAAAATCCCAGCCTAAACTACTTATAGTTTGAATCTAATAAAGCTGGAAACTCTTTATTTTACAGTCTATATCTCTTTACCCATCTTCTGCTCCTTTTCTGTCTCTATACAGAGTGCACTGAGACCTTGATTCTGTACAATTAAACAAGATCTTGGGCTTGCATATAGTTCTCTGTGTTGCAGGACATGGGAGTCTGCCTGTGTAGGCTGCAGATGAGAGAATCTGGATTTTAAATGTGTTAGACAGGCATGCGTGCCCAGCATCATTCATTCAAAGGGTGCTTGGCAGATGATCTAGGAATAGGGCAGGTTGTGAAGCTGTATTTGGTTTTCAAAGGATGCTTGGCTAGAGGAGGCAGTGGTAAATCCTCTATACTGACAGTCACTTTTCTCCTCTTCCAATGGAGTACATGCTCTGCTGTGCACATCAATTCCCTAGCAGGTTTATAGTCTTCAAGTTCCATTCAGTAAAGGACGATAAAATAATTAAGATGCATTGAAACTGAATGCTTATTAACCTGCAATCTGCTTGTGGTTGATTGCAACACAGTCCAGTGCAAGGGTGACATTTTGAAAGGGATGCCAAAGAGCTCACAGCTTCCTGCTGAAAAGCGAGTACAGTCTAAGAGACAGCTAGCAGGCAATCTGAATGACCAGAAAACTTGATGAATACTTTAACCTCTACAATTACAATTGAGAAATGACAAGAGATAGAATAATAGATGTATTTTTTGTTGAAGAAAATGAAGCACAGCTGAAGGAATTGTATTGTGGTAGTTTTGGATGCCTCTGCTACATTTTGCATCACTAAAAGAGGCATGGTTCTGGGTAGTAAATCTGTCTCTAAGCTCACAGTATTTGTCAATCAGTGGTGAAAATGTATTTGATATATTTAAAATTCATTCAGTTCCAGAAGCACATGAGAAAGGAAGAAGTAGGAAGCAGACAGCCTTGAGGATGTGATAGAAGGTGTTCCAGACTTCCTAAACTGAGGCTTGACTTTGGTACTGAATGATGTAACCAGGAGCCAGGGTTTATAAGCAGGATAGGGCAGGAAATCATGATGGTTACCCTGTACTGCTTTGTTGCCCATTCAGTATGGTAATGGATTAAGCAGGCAAACAGTAAGCAATTGTAAGCAACAATTAAAAACTACTAGCAAAATTACCTTAATCTATCTTTACAGTAAAAAATACTGAGATTTTTACTATTATTTCTGATGTGTAGACTGTTGTTCTTTTATTGTAATAATAGATACAGTCCAGGCCAGGTATTGGCATGTGTTTTTGTCTCACCCAATGAAATGCCTGTAGTTCATGACAGAATTGTTTATTGGGACAAAAGAGCAGTCAAGTTCCCAGCACGGCAGCTCAGTTAAATGGGATTCTTTACACGAATATGATATTTACTACAGCCTGAAACACTTAGTGTGTTTCAGTTGTAGGCAAGTAAGTGTGGGGAAGAAAATTACCTTCCTCTATCAGTCATGTTTGCAAAAAACTAAATATCCTGAGGGATTTAAGCACTCTATTGATATTTTTCTCAGAGGTGTGGGTGTAAGTGACTCAGCAAATCACACGTGAGAGCTAAAAACTACTTCTGTTGAAGTGACCATGAATGCTTGAAAGCATCTGGAGACTAGCTGGTTAATCAGAAAATGTTAGAAACAGAGAAAATCCTCAGATAAAAGGTGAATAAGGTTTTACTTCCAGCTTTGTTGAAAATATAAGATTTGTTGATAGCAAAAGCAGTCATTGATGCTCTCTGAAGTTATGTGCAGTCACTTGAAAATCAATATTCAGTCAGCCTTTGTGATCCTGCCGCTTGCTTTGGCTGCAAAAGTGAAAAGCTCCAATCTGATAGCACAGAGCAAAGTTCACTTTCTGGATTGTTTGTTGTTAAATAATGTACTAAAAACGTTGCAAGATGAGAGATGGTACATGATTTTCCAAAAAACATTTTTTTTTTGGGAGCAGGTTCCTTTTTATTTTGTTAATGATTTTACCTAGAGGAAAAACTGAACTTTAGGAGGCCACAGGCCTGAGAGCTGAATTCTAACAGAAATGTGTCTGAAAAGTTTCTACATACACATTGCTTGTGAGTGTGATGGTACAAAGCACTGATCTAAAGGCTCCCTGTGGAAGATCTGGAATACATATCAGTGTATTTTACAAGTTTCCCATCGGGCAACAGTCATAGTGCAAGAGATGAAAAATTAAGGTACATAATAGCTCTTTTCTATTGTTATTCAGCATCACCTATTCTAGAAGAAAAAAAAATAATGTTGAACACATTAATATTTCATTAGGACATATAGGAAAGCCTATCTGTTCTTCTAACTTGTTTCTGCACATGGCTTCTATCTCATGTCTAACAACATATGTATACCAGGAAAACTGTGATAATTCTTATTCAGGACTATCTTCTAATCTCAAGGAATTTGTGGCATATGATTCCCTTAACAAACGGAAGCATCATTCATATAAGTGAAGCCTACCAGGTATCAGTTCTCTTACTTGAGTGTACCCCAGTACTCTCTAAAATCAAAAAAGTGTCTAGTACCTTGGAGATCCTATGCCTAAAGGCTCTCCATCCCTGAACTCTGTTACTGAAGAAGCAGCTTGTGTTTCTTTTGTGTCTAACATCTTGTGTTTTCATTTGTTACAGACATGCTTTTCACAGAAGAAAGTAAGGATTGGCCATGCTCTACTCACCTAGATTCTTCTACTCATAAGGCTTTATATTTTAATTATATCTCTCTGTTGACATCCTTCCCACACTCACCACCTCTTTTCTAGTCTTCCTAATCCTTTACTGTCTGAAGCTGTTAAGAGATTTTCTAGCTGGCCATATCGTAATGTTTTGTTTTGTTTTTTTAAAACAATTCTGTGCCACCAGAACTGCTCTCCTGTCAGGGATTTAAAATGTGGGACATTATCTCTTTCCTATTAAATTTTGAACTCAAATTTTCTGTTTTGACAAAGTAGGCATTTTCATAGAACAATGTATCATCAACAAAGATCTTGCATCTGAATAAAAGAAAATGAAGTATTTGGATGTTGAGTCAGAAAGCCTCATTTGCCAATGTGAAATAGATTACATCTTGGCAATTTTTGCCATTCTGAGGTGGGGGTGGGGTGGGGGAACAAGAGTTGGACACGTTTTCTCCCCCTCCCTGGTTACCACTGGCACTGGCGAACAAGCTGATGCTCCCTGCTCTGTTTTGGAATCTCAGCAGAGCTTTTGTTTTTTTTTCCTGACAAGAGGATTTGGGGACAGAGAAGCTCTTGGAAGCAGTCAGCTAGCACAGACTCAGCAGGAACTTAGTGGGGTAACTTCATACACTGCCGACACCACTGCTGCCTGAGTTCACTTTAGAGCTATTTAATTTTGAATGCTGTCTGAGAGTTGTGACGGAAATTCCTCATGATATTCTACTGCAAAATGACCTTTTTTAAAAAAAAATATATACATTTGCAAAGAAGAACTTCTAGGTATTTGGAAACACAGTATTTTGCCTGGAAGACAGAATTCCTACCTGGAATATACATATCAGTTTTATTTTCAGTTGAGAGGAAAGTATATCTGAGCAGTCTATACACACTATTGGAAATGAAAAAAGTGTCTGGATGATCTTGTGTCTGCTTAGGAAAATGAGTATAATTACAACTGCCGATTAATTTAATAATACATATTTGTATTTATTTTAATGCCTATCTGTTTGTCTATCCCTAGTTGCTTCTTTATCAATCTAAGTCCTGAGAATTATCTATTTATATTTTGGATTTCTTTTTCCTATTATCTTCCCACAAGGACATATAAACTCAAATCATTTCCCAAATATATTGTTATTAAATAGCATTACATTGAAAGATATTAATTACTATGAATATGGGATATTTTGATCTGAAGATTCCCACAGGCTGTATTATACCTACTGCACATTTCCTCCAGTTTGCAAGAAGCCAGTGGAAGCTCTTTGCAAATGATCAGGGGGTGCTTATGGAAATACTATGGGAACTTTCACAGTGAGTAGCACAAGGTTTGCAAAACTACTAAGATTGTCTTTTCTGCCTATGTTTATATGAAAGGAAAAGTCTGGATGACCTTTGCAAGGTTCATATTAACCTCATTTTCTTTCTAGGAAGAAGGTGGAACTTCACAACTTAGACTCTTGCAGAAAATAACTGGGTTGCTGACTGGCAGCAGCTTGATAGAAGCCAGCAGTGCCCTGGCAGCTCAGGCAGCAAACCACATCCCATAGTACACCAAACATAGTATAAGTAGCCAGTCAGAAAAGGTGATCATCCTCATTGGTGTGGCCTAACCTGGACTACTATGAGACGCTACCATATAGGAGGATGTGAAGTTCCTTAAATGTGTCCTGAGGAAGGCACAAAGCTTGCGAAAAGTCTGGAAGGAATGTCTTATGAGGAGTGGCTGAGGGTTTAGAATTCTCTGGGAAAAAGGAGGCTTAGGGGTGATCTCATGGCTCTTTGCAGGTTCCTGAGGAATGCAAGCAGAGAGGGAGGTGCTGAGCTGTTCATCCTAGTACTTCATAGCAGGATATGTGAGAATGGTTCAAATCTTCTCAGGAAAGGTTCAGACAGAACATTAGGAAACATTTCTTTACTAAGAGGGTGGTTAAACATTGGAATAGGTTCCTAGAGAGGTAGACAATGTCCCCAGGCTGTCAGTGTTGAAGAGGAATTTAGACAATACCCTTAGTAACATTCTTTAGCTTTCAATGATACCTGAAGTGAATTGATCTATTCTATTTTAGTCCTGTCTGGTCTACTCTAGTCTATTCCGTTCCATTCCATTCCATTCCATTCCATTCCATTCCATTCCATTCCATTCCATTCCATTCCATTCCATTCCTTGTGTCTTCTGTTTAACTTTTTCATAAATGTATATTTAAAGATTAGGGTACACAACTTGTGTCTGGTTGTGTATAGAGTGCATCAGTCATGAAAGATTTTTGAACGTGGAACATGGCAGTTTAGTGTGTGTGTTCCTTCATCTTTCTCTGGAGCTGCAAGAATTTATATTTATCATGCTAGAAATTGCTTTAGAAATTGGTAGCAGCTAAATAAAGAAGCTTTTTTCAGCACTGACATTCTTCCCTACAGTCATCACACCCAGGTGTACTGCGGCAGAGGGGTGTGTGATCGCACCGCATCTCTTGTCTGTTAGAAAAGATGGATGGGAAAGGAAAATAATAGCATCCATACAGACCTGAGGGACCTCAGCTACTTTGTTGAATCCTGGAGAGAGAGTCCACTGTTGACTAGTTCTTGACTTCAGTTTAAAATCAATGTGGTGGAAGATCATTAATCTTCAATGTTAAATAACTGCTGCCTTCCAGTGTAAGAGTGCGAGTTTCTGTACTATTTGTTTTTCATAGTAATTCCAGTGTCTCTTTTCTCTCCTCTGTAATGAGATAATAAATAAATAAACACAGTTATTAATCTTCTGTATGTTATGCTTCTGCAGATTCAGGGACATCTTTAGAAGCTCTGGATGGAAAGTTTTCAGTGTTGTTTCCATGTCAAAGTCATGTTATTTTTGTGGGCAGATCCTTTCTATGCTTTTTATTTTTTTTTAATATTTTACTCCATATAGCAAAGCATCATGCCATTCTGGACATTTTAAAAGAAAAGCAACAGTGGAAAAAACAACTATCATCAGGTGTAACTATAGGCAGCCTCTGGAAAAAGAACAAAGGAAAACAGTTATATCATAGTCAAACAGGATAGTAGTATGACTATTGAATGCAAAAGCTCCACCATCAACAGAGCATGGGGGTCATGAATTTCTCTTTTAATTCAGAAACATTGTTATTTGCTACTAAGATCTAGTAAAATCACTTAGAAGTGAAAAAGTATTTGCTTGAAGTAGTGATGAGTGGAAAGCCTGCCAGAATTGTCTAGGTAGTGTAGGTTTGACAACAAGATCTTCACTGTTAGGAACCACAACCAGGCTGCACATGGTAAAATGGTGTCAACAATTAACTTTCATAGCTTTCACTCCTTGGTTTGAGATGCATGAGTGTAAGACTTTAGCACTCTTTAAAGCAACCTAAAAACAATTGCAGGGAGCTGATATCTTTAATAAGAAGAGATATTTAGCTATTTCCCATTTGCCTCACAGGCTTCCCTTCCAGCAGTGTAAAATGTTTAGATAGTGAAGACTTTCATTTTATGTCAATGCATTACTGGAATTTTGCTTTGCATAAGTAAAATTGTTAAGAAGCTGAATAAACTAAATGAAAGCTGCTTGGTGTAGCAAATCTGTTGCAGTTGCACTGAAGAATTTGGATGTTTGTGACAGGGTGTTCTTAAATGTGAACAGTGGAAGCACTATGCAGAGGTAAATGAGGACTGATTATATTCTTGGTCCTCCTCTGTCCTCCAAAATACTCTTTGCAAAAACACAACCTTCTCTTAATTTATTTTTTTTCTCTATAATTATAACACAAGGAGAGGAGTTACCCAACGTGTCCTATTGGATGTGACAGTGTCAAGCTTAGAGAACCTCTAGACTGCTTGCCTGTGTCCTCAGATATAAAAATGATCTGTTGAGGTACCATCTAGATAATGTTTGTTATTTGTGTGATAGCATTACCTAGGATCATAGCATGCAATCATGTGCTTCTCTTCTGCTTTTCATGCTGTTTGTTTACTCATTTATGCTTGAGATCATTGCAGTTCATATTGTCATGAGTTTGAGGATAATTGTGCAACAGTCAAAAGGTCTTAGCTGTGTAAATGACAGAAAACAGTAATTCTGCTTTTTTTAATCTTCCTGGTAACAGGTGCACTTAACTAGTTTATATTCATCCAAACATGGAAATAAAGAGCAGGGTTTTCCCAGTCAGTCACTATAGGACCTGATGGTTGCTATTGTTTCTTGGGAATACTTTTTACCTGTGGAAGTCCTGATTGGCTACTGACATCCTCCTGAGCAGGGACTAATAATTCAAGGAAAAAAGCCTCCAGAGACCATGAAGTTTGTAGTGTTTGAAACATGAAAGGTAATTGCATAGGAATATAATTTCTGGAAAATCATGTAGAAAGTCTTTTCATGTTAATTTTCCAGAGGAAAAGACATCAGATGGTATATTAATTGCCGTATTTTTTCTTCTTTCTCTTCATCATTTGTGCTAGTTCCCAACATAGTATAAATCTTTTAGTCAATTCAGAACTCTGTTTACTGCCAACATTAACCAGCCTGACACTATCTAGTGGAGCATAAATCTGCAAACAGGTGTAATCTGTAGATCCTACTATTGTGTCACATTTTTATTTTTAAAATTATAGAATGTACTCATGCCTTTATTGTAATCATATTTACGTGTAGACCTGATATCTGTAACCCTTATTTCTCTGCAACTATTTATCTACCTCAAGAGACTTCCTGAGATATTAGTTACCTTCATATAGGTGGATTTTATTCCTGAACATAGTGCAGAGGCAAAAATTAGCCAGCCCATATGGTCATATTTAAGAGAGTGTTATTTCATTTAAGCTAAAGCCATATCACTGGCCATTGCAACGATATGCATGGTACTCAGAAATGTTATTCAGCGCAATTTAATTATATTCTTACACATGTAGCCTAAGATGATGCACTGCATTTAGTTCATGAGTTTGCATTTGCTTTTCTGCTTTGATCTTTTAGAGGAAGCAAATTTCTCCTCCCTTCCGCTCCCCCTCTCTTCTGTGGGAAGGTTTAGCTCACACAGTTCACTGTGCTTTCAATGCCTGACAATCTTCCAAGTGCATGTCTGTGTCTCTGCCTTCATTCCAGGTACTCTGACTTGTGATGGTACAGAAGACACAGTTATCTTCATGCATAAAGGCTGCTGCAGAGCTACCGGGTAGCACCCAACATCTGTCTGAGTTTGACCACTGTCTGACCATACTTATGCTTAGATGAGCTATCTAATACCACACAATTTTATGAAAATCCTTTCATGTTGATGGACATTAGCAGCATTTTTTCCCCTATGTATTTTGTAACTCTGGGTAACTTTTCTGTTAAGACAGACCGGAAAGTATTGGAAGATTCTAAGGGGTAATATGAGTGGGAAGGTGGGACTTGGATGTTGTGGAAGGCGTCTTCAGTGGTTTGTTTTTGTTTTGTTTTGTTTTGTTTTTACAGACAATGTAAGCAATATCCTAATTGTTTACTTGCTACCTATTCTTCAAGCAGTGTAACATCCTCTTTATTAATGCATTAGTCACCAAGAATGGGCTGTTCTAAGTCTTAGACATCTGGATTTCATGTAGAAGATAAGAAAGAGTAGTGTGGGAGCTAAAGAAAACAGGAAGATCCCATGTAGAGAACAGAAAAAAGCCATTGGATCATACTGTCTTTTACAAAGCAAGTAAAAATATTTTAGAACTAATCCTTGATAATATCACCTCTGCAAACTTAAAGGCATTTTTGTTTCTTTTTTTAACATTGCCAATCTGAGAGCAGAAGTTTGGTTTGCTAGCTGAGGTGATGAAGGAATATTGATGAAAACTGCTTTTAACAGCTTTAAATACAAAAAAACCCCAAAAGATATAAGATATAAGATATATATGGCAAATTTCTCCTCTGATACTACTTTACTTGCTTAGCTAATCTGTTTTGGTTTTGGTCAAACACTGTTTATGAAGCACTCTGCTTTTTAAATAACTCTCAAATGAGATAAAAATGTGTTTAGTGTTGTTGACATCAGACCCCTGAAACCAGCTGCAGATTTGCTATTGTTTCGTTTCAGTGCTCGCTAAAATGAATTTCCTTTCTGTTGAATCTGAGGGATATGATGAGTGACAGGCCATCTATTTTTTTCTTAATCATGCCTATCTGTGTGTTCCTCTAGATTCGCCGATAAGCAGTGTGTTTGTGTGTGAAAGGAAGTGAAACAGGAATTCCTTTCGGAAGGGTGACAACCCAAGTAAGACTGAAATGAGTTGAAGGCAGATGTTCCTGGCAGAAGTCAACTGAAAACTTGCATCTTAAAAATTTGCATAGTTGCCAGCAGAGACTTATTTTGGCTCTTTTTCCAAACATTGATCTTAAGGAAAAAAAATAAATCAAACAAAAGCTCTATAAAGAGCTGGTTTAATGCCAGATATATAGAACACTGACAGTGCCCCATGAAAAACAGAACTTGGCATATAATTCCAATAAAATGTCATCCTATCAGCCATGTTACTAACTTTCAGTTTAATTCTATTTTAAAGACCACCCCAGGGAAAAACCATGGCATTTAATTAAGCATTTGTTGATAATGTAATCAATGTGATGGAAGTGAGATATAAAATCTTCCTCACAGATAAAAATAAAAAAAAAATCTTTGCTTAATGATACATCTACATCTTGAATGTGGAGTTTTTTCTCCTTCAGACATCCATGAAAGATGTTACAAATTCCATCCATGTCCTTGGCCTACAGTCCTGGACGTTGTTCTTGGCACAAGATGCCTCCTGTGATTCTGTTCAACACCAGGCTCCCAAGGCTTTCAACTTCTCCTCTCCTTGTCCTATGTTGCTATCACGCAGAGTACTATTTTATTTTAGGACCTCAGGTGACAAGAATTTAGAATAACTCCTAATGTTCGTGAAGCTAAGACACAGTTGTATTGGATAAATTAGTTTGACAGATGAAAAGTTACGGGCTTTGGTATTTCATGCTGAATGAGAATATCTTCATGGGCTGCTCCAAATCTTAGGGAAACACCACTGAAGTTAATAACAGATACTGTGGAAATCCAGTAGTTTAGCTGACTGATGAGTTTAACATGAAGTTCTGAGACAATAAAAATATCCTGAATTTGAGAATGCTAGATCAAATGATCCATCAGTTAGAAGTGAAACTTTATGATAATGTGGTTGAATATAATGTATTGTAAAAAATAAGTATCTAATTATTCATGTTCCAGCTATTCCTGAGGCATGGGGTAGTGGGGACTTCAAGTCTTGTAGTGGCTAGGAAAGTCACAAAATATAAGCTCTGGTATACTTAAGAAGAAAACAAGACTGGCGTCCAAGATCATATCCAGACTCTTGCCTCTGCTTAAAATAGGAACTGTTATCCTAAGGGTCTGGGAAACATGCTGCAAAACCTACCTGAAGTAACAGAGTTTTGCAAACTCTAAAAATACCACCAGAAAGCAAAGGGTAACTAAAAAAATGTTAAATCTGTTACTGAAAGGGGAATGGATTAAATAGTTTGAATAGACTTAAATACATTTACATCACTGTGCCAAATGGTAAGAGGAGCAAGATATTTTCTTACTTTTCCTGATGTTTAGCCTCTTTGTCCCCCTCCTCCAAGTGAACAATCTCTTTCATCAAATGCTTTTAGTGCACGATGATGACCAGCATAACTTATCTAAAAAATTGACTCTGTCTTCCACTGGAGCTTTAACGACAGAAACATACTGATCAGTCTTATATAAGATGCATTTCCTGAGACTAAGCTCATAAGATCCTTTCTACTTGCTGAATGGCCAAAGGAACACAAGGTATATGTGTTAGGAGTCTGGATTTTTAAAGACTTTCAGCAAGACCATGCATTTCCTTCTTTGAAACCCTCCATAGTACTTTGTTTACTAGACAGCCCTGTGCTATGAATCCTTGATTAATGTGAAGATGTGAAGAGGTAAGCAAGCAGATTTAGGCAAATATCTGCAATTACTAAGCCAAGTAAACTTTCCTTCTTGATCTTGTGATTACTATTGTGTTTTTTAAAGGGGCAAATTCCCACCTGTTCCCCTTTCTTACTCAAAGACTCTGCTTAAGTCAGATCTGGCTGGACCTTTACAGAACAGTGATGCTCAATACATAAAAAGTATCTGCTATATTCTTTTTCTCTAGTATGAAATGTGTTTTAAATTATGCATATTTGAACAACTTGTCACTTGAGTTTGAACTGTCATTGTCAGAAAATTGTATCTCCAGGGTTAATATGCTTGTTTATTATCCAACAGGGTTCACTTAGTTCAGTTGTTGAATAAAGTTTGAATATTCCACCTCTAATACTTGTTCATTTGTTGAGTGAGTCCTCTGCCTTCACTCACCCTTCACACCAGAAATTTCCTTCACTTGCACTTCCTGCTGCTACCTATTCTAACCACTGAACTAATTATTTTAATACAGAATGCATTCCATACCAGGATTGCTTTGTGCAAATTATAAAAATTATTTTTATTTGGCAATTAATCCCTTACCTGGTTTTTGTTTACATTCCATGTTTTCTGTGCAGAACATCTTACTAAGAAATTTGTTCTCAGATGGTTAAATAACACTGCTTCATCTTCAAATCTGAAAAAGGCTAATTACAGAACTGCATGAGGATCTAGTTTCCTTAGGTTACATATCTGAGCTAGAAGACTGTTTCTAGGAGAGATGTGGCATTTTCACTATTCAGAACCACTCTGTATAGCAGTCAGTTAAAATTTAAATATTTGGATATTGAATCTATAACACAGTATCACAGTAATGATGAGGCTGGAAAAGACCTTAAAGATTATCCAGTCCAAACTAAAACCAACCAAGTAAACCTAAACATCTGACATCTAGATCATGCCACTCAGCACTTCATCCAGCCTAACCTTGAACACCTCCAGAGATGGTGACCCAACCACTTCCGTGGGCAGCCCATTCCAAAATCTGATCACTCTTTCAGTGAAAAACCTTTTGCTAATGTCAAGTCTAAACCTCCCACAATGGAGCTTAAGACTGTGACTCCTTGTCCTGTCTCCAGTGTCCAGGGAGAAAAGACTGACCCCTGCCTGACCATAACCACCTTTCAGGTAGTTATAGTCAGCAATAAGGTCACCCCTGAACCTCCTCCTTTCTAGGCTAAACAGACCCAGCTCCATCAGCCTCTCCTGGTAGGGCTTACCTTCTAGCCCCTTTACCATTCTAGTTGCTCTTTTCCGGACTCGTTCCAGCACATCGACATCCCTCTTAAACTGAAGGGCTCAGAACTGAACACAATACTCCAGGTGCAGTCTAACCAATGTCAAATACAGGGGGAGAATGACCTCCCTCTCCCTGCTGGCCACATCATTCTTGATACAGGTCAGGTTGCCATTAGCCCTCTTGTCTTCCTGGGCACATTGCTGACTCATGCTAAATTTACTGTCCATCAATACCCCCAAGTCTCTTTCTACCTGGGTACTCTCCAAAATCTCCATTCCCAGCCTATAGTTCTGCCTTCTTCATTTCCATTTTTCAAGTACGTGTTGTAAGGTACCATGTACAATTTCAGGTCATGAAATTACTTCATACTGTACCAAATGTTAAGCATTCAAGCAACAAAAATAGATTTATAGTTACATAAAATAGTGAAAACAAGCAGTTTTTGCAAAACTGCAAAAGTGATAGTTGCACAAACACAAGTTTCAACACACAGTGCTGTGCAAAAATTGGTCTTTGGAATACAGCCTGAAGCGTGTCCTGCTCATGATTCTTCTTCATCATGGTAATAGACCTTCAGGGTCTCTCTAGTGTAGTCTACTATGGCATTAATCTAGTGGGTTTTGGTGAAGTTCTCAGGGATTAAATCATCTCCTCAAAAGCTTCATCAGATGAGGCAGATCAGCCACTCTTCCCTGGCCATGGGTGACAACATTCCAATGGCTACTATCAATAGTTGCATGCACTAAGTTGGGTGCATCTTGCCTATTTGTTTAACCACATATCTAATATTTGTTTATCCATTCATGTGAAGAGCATGAGAAAGTGCAGCCTTCATTGCCTGCACTGCAGATATCTATGTCAGGGCATATTATCTAGACTTTTTATAGCTAATGGCGAGAAGTTTATGCTTTAATAATGCAATGTTGCAGCTTTAATTCAGAGTGAGATCACTGATATGCTAGGATTGCCTGCTTTCTGTACTGTTTATTATTATTATATTATTATATAGTATTATTATCAATAAAAAGCTAACTAGAATATTGCCAACTTAAGATGGTGAGATGAATCCCTTGTTAGCCAGTCTCTTTTCTTCATAAGCATTAATGTTGAAATCTTCACTCACTTCTTAACTTAAATATGCACTGGTATCAAGTCAGTTATAGAATGTTACATGTGGACTCTGGACCTGGGGCTGAAATATGCTGCCAGAGTCAAATTATTTGCTATCCACCCTGTGGAGGAAATCCTAGGTCATTTCTGTACATTTATTAAATGGGTGAGTGGGTGGATGGATGGGAGGGGACAATTTATTATGACACATAAGCATCCACATGGAGAAGAGGTTTGCCAACTTCCTGCAGAGGCCAAAACAACCAGGAAACAGGCTGCAGGAGTGACGTAGGGGAAACTTGGTGGGGTTGCATAAGCAGAACACTTACTGAGGAACAGCAAAATGTCAAAGTTAGCAGGCAGGAGGCTCTTTTGTGTGCCAGGGTGGAGAATTTTCTCCATTTCAGCAAATTGTCAATGATAAAGGTAGTAGACAATATGGTTTACCTCTGCATCTCCTAAAGGCAACACAATTGTATTTGGTGGTTTACAATCGGTTATCCCGTTTCAAGCAGTACAGACTATTTCTTCTTTCTCATCTAGAGCCTGAAAGCCAAATGCTGCAGATGAAGCACCTTTTTCTATTATTTAATGAAATATGTTAGGATTTTATGCTAAAATGCATTAAATTTAGTGAACATGGCAATAGAGCACACCAGCCTTGTGTCAACATCGTTATGGGGCAGAATGCTAAGGATCTACGGCTCCACTCCTGGACAGAGCGACTCAGCACTCTCCCTGTTAAAAGCTTTGGATAATTTAGAGCTAAAGGGAAAACAGGTGGTACACTGTGTGCCCCCTCAACACGGCAGCTCTTCACATCTGCCTTGCTGTTAGGTGCAGAGTAAGGCCTGCAGCCAGAAAGACAATAAAGCTGGAATTAGTGCTGCATTTGTGTAAGAATTGTCATGTATTAAATGACACTAGAAAGACTTCAAAATCTTTAATATTTCTTCAAACTGTTTTGCAAACTTTTGTCTTGCTCTAAGGGCTTAAATTTTTCGTCCTTTTCTAAGCAGAACTTCTGTGCTCCTTCAGCTTCAACTATACGATTTTTCCATGGTCATAGAATCTAGCACAGGGCTATACTTCTGGATGTAAAGGTATGCAGTTTTATTACTTCTTTGAAGGCTAGCACATGAGATATAGTAGAGAAAATTAGCAGGATCTGTTGAAATCTGTTTTGCTTAAGTTCCCTCCTATTCTTTGGAAAGATGAAGAGTCCTGTGCTTTCACGGTGTTAAAAACAACATGTAAGATGGAGAAGCAGTTTAATGTGCCTCTAGGAATTCTTAAAAAAGGAGGAAATAATGCACTTTAAAACCTCCAAGTAGTGCAGTTTTCAATCCAGGAATTTGGAAGGTTTTCTGCCACTACATTTGTTATTTTATCTTAAACTGGAATTTCTTCAGGAATGGCTCCACTGAGCAAAGTGTTTCTTTTGTTTTTAAGAAACTTCTTTTTTTCCAAACTACCTTCACATTCTTATAAAGCTTTTTTAAAAGATGAACATTTTTCACTTTTCTCTTCACCATATTTTCTTTTCTCTCGATCACATTTTTTTTCCTTCCAAGTTCTTAAGGTCTAACATATACAGTCATGTTTAGGAAAAAACCCAAAATTTTCTCTCACTGTGGAAATTAGCATTTCAAAAATCCAGACACCAAAAGTTGTCACTATCTGCTTCGTATTTGGTTCATTATTTTATTGAAGTATATAGAGAACCCATCTGGGTCTGACTGTGGCTATGAACTACAGTATTGTACTAAAATACCTTCAACTTTGCCTGCACTGGAAAAGATGACATAAAAGGTGTAATGTGTCTTGTAAATCACAGCAAATATATTTCTCTGCTGCAGCTGATCAGGTTGAAAGGAAAAATATATTTAACTGGTGGGAAGCTGAAATAAACTGCATTCTATTTTGTTTCTTAAGTCAGTAAGCTTGTATGTCTATACATATCTATTCCTGATGAGCTAAAGGTGACTGTAAATCACCTGCTTTTTTCTCCTGTCACATGCAGTGTATTACTTCACAAGCCATAGTTTACATTCAATTATTCTACAATCTGTCTGTCATCTTTTATTGATTAATCTGTAGTAAAGGGCAGTCACCTTTGTTGTAAACTTGGGATGTATTTATGTAATTTTTTTTCCTATCTTCAGCTTCTCTTGATTGATGCTACTTACACTTCTTAGATTAACAGAATAAAAATGTTCTTTTGCAGCCACAGTTCTTCATTCATGAAGACATACTGTGAAACGTCAGCTGATGTCACTGTACGGAAAACAAAACGGGTTGAGTTCTTCAACTGTCTGTCAACACGGACAGGTCTATACTTATGTGTGAGAGTGGCTTCCTCATACTTAAGTCCCACACAGACAGACTTATTCTTGAATATGTACATCGTGCTCTTGCTTAGTTATGTTTTTTGCTTGCATAGAAAAAAAGTCCTAGGGTTCCCACAACAAAGAATATTTTTTGTCTTTTTCCTGCAAGTATTTCAATGCAGGCTAGGGGATGAAGGGATGTTAAGAAGAACTTGAGTGGATAAGAGGCTAGGCATGAGCTGGTAATTTGTAGTCACAGCCCAGAAAGACAAATACATCCTGACCTGAATCAAAAGAATTGTGGGCAACAGTTTGAACTAGGTGATTTTTCCACTCTACACTGGTGAAACCCCCAACCTGAACAATTGCATCCAACTCTAGAGTCTTCACCAAAAGAACATTAAGATGTTTGAGTTGATCCCAAAGAGGGTCATAAAAATGATGAGAAGCTGGAACACCTGTGCTAAGAGGACAGCCTGAGGCAGTTCAGACTCTATTCCCTGGAAAAGAGAAGGCTACAGGAAGACCTTCTTGCAGCTTTCCAGTACTCAAACAGATCTTACAAGAAAGATTGAGTCAGTTGTCTTTCCAAGACCTCTTTCGACAGAACAAATGTTCATGACCTTAAACTAAAAGAGTGTAGCTTTAGATTAGATGTAAGGAAGACATATTTTACAATGAGAGAGGTGAAACACTGGAATGTGTTGTTCAGAGATGTGATGGATGTCCCATTCCTGGAAACTTTCAAGGTCATGTTGGACAGGACTCTGGACAACCTAGAATCATAGAATCATCAAGGTAGGAAAAGACCTTAAAGATCATGAAGTCCAACCTGATGTACTTGAAGTGTCACTGTTATTGCAGGGGTGTTGAAACTAGATGACCTCTGAAAGTCCCTTCCTACTCAAAGCATTCTATGATTCTGATGTATTTGAAAATCTCCATGGGAAATTCCTTATTCCTTTGCCCAGCTATCTTGAGGAACTTTCTTGAGCTTTATTCTTCAGCATTTAATGCATTACTTTGTAGTAACTTTTGTGCAATCTGGCAAAACGTTCCACAAAACAAAAAGTGAGTTACTTCTTCTGCAAGTGGAATAGCATTTCAAAATTGTTAGGACTTATTTTAACTTGTCCATTGCAAAGGTACAGTGTGAAAATGATGGCAATGGCAATGCAGCCTTGTGTCATCCATTCCAAAGTGCGGAGTGCTTAGTTCCACTACAATTTTTGCTACCATGAAGATGTTGTATGGACCATCTCAAGTTCCTCCTTACAGTTGTCTGCAACAGATGAGAGCATATGACAATGTGCAGTTAAAAGTGTTTCTGGAAAGCCATAAGGGTCTTTATTTTAGGCCTTTCAGAATCCATCTGTATGACATCTGTAAAAATTACTAAGTTGCTTAAACTGAAGTGGTAGGTCACTGAAAATGCTTGTTTGCGATTTTAAGTGCATGCCTTTTCCTTAGCAACATTGAAGTGTAAGCCCCTGGGTATAACATTTTTAGCACTGGATTTTACTGAAGCAAAATATCATGAACTTGACAAATTAAGAGCAAGACTGTCCATGGATTAAAGGATACTAACAGATTTAATACAAGAAAATAGAACTGACATATCCTTATTACTGTAGCTAGGAACCAAACATCAGTTCTCAAACATACCAAGCATTCTACCCTTCTTCTAGCAAAACATTTTGTTTAGGAAACCCAAGTAGAAAGGCTTTCTAAGAAAGTCAAGAAAACATGAATAACCTTTTTTAAGAGATAATATTAACAATGTTTGACTGATAAAATGGATATGCCACAAATAAATGTTCTCATAATGTTATATGAGGATATTTTGAGGCTTATTTATTAGCAAAGAATAGGTGGACATACAAAGCCACGTTAAGTAACTGGCAGAACTGCAGAGTTCATTGCAGTTAGATTTTGTTTCTCAGTTGTAGGTGGTGTGCACAGCTTATATATCTTCAAATTCACACTTTGCAGAATTTTTCATGCTGGATAACCACTTTGGAATGATTATTTCCTTTCTATTTTTGTTGGAGAGAAGAGGAAACAAGCAAGAAAAGTTAACCTTCTACAGAAATAAGACTATGGGAGAAAAATCCTATACTGTGGTGTTAATTCATTTCAGGAAACTTTTAAAATAAGAGCCCTAAAATAGTCATGCATCATAGTGTAGGATTTGAAATCACAAAGCAGAAGCTTCAATCATAATACTGGTCACCACGTGGTTTGTCAACCCAAGTTTGGATAATTCAGATCTGTAGGGGTAAATTGCAGATTCAGATAGGCCTGCAGCATCCAGTGTATCACAGTATCACACTAATGATGAGGCTGGAAAAGACCTAGAAAAGATCCAGTCCAACCTAAAACCAACCAAGTAAACCTACATGCTAATGCAAAATGAGCAGTCAGGATATTAAAACCTACTTACTGCAATAGTGCAAAATTGTTATCTTCACTCAAAGCAGCATGACTTGGCTGTCTTTCACCCCTGAAAAAATCCTCAGTCCTCCTCTATCAGAGTCTGTAGGCTGCAAAGTCACTATAATTTGGGCAAATCTTGCCTGTTTCTGTATTTATTGCAGAAAAGCTTGAGCACAAGGGTCACTTGTTAGAATAGACACTGTGTTCTTTTAACAGTGTGTTCTTTGTGGCTTTGCATATTATTGTAGGCCAAACAAAACGTTTGAAAGTGCAATCACTGAATAAATATTTGATATGCATTTAAAGATCAGCCTCTGGAGCTTAATTTTACAACTCACAATGCTCATAACAGTTACAGAGTACATAGCCTTGCATTGCAGTTTCAAGGAATTATCCCAAGACAAAATTAACCAATTAATTTAGTTAATGTGGTAATGAGCCAAAACAAAAACAAAACAATGAGGGTTAAAACAACTTAAAAATCACAGGCAAAACCCTATGTTGATTTGGGGAAAAACTACAAGACACATTTCATTCTTCCCAAATAAGAACTTCAGCACAAAGACATACAGACATTAATCACACGGTCTTCCATAACTGGGCCAAGATTTTACTCTTACTCTCTGAAAGGGAAGAGACTTCCAGCAGTTCTTTCTCCTTATGGAAACATGGAGTCTATTCAGTCTCTGTACACGTCTCTCAGTGTCTGTCTTCCTGTTCCTTGTGCTTCTAAACCAATCCTTTGTTTCCATCATGTCAATTCCTACAGCCATGAACAAGGGAAAACCACTCTCCATTTCAACAAACAATGGAACTCAGATGAAACTTTCCTTCCACTGATCCCTGAGGTACCACTCTGTCTCCATTCATCACATTCCTATGGCAAGATGGCTGCAGTGCATAGCTCAGGGACAATGTGTGTCCTCTTCAAACAGAAAGAGAAAGGTAAAGGAGCCAGGAATACAAAACCTGAAGCTCCAACTCAGTGTACCCATTTGCAGAGTCAAAAACATTTCTCAAGTTGCCATAGCAACTTCCCAATGCCTCAGGAGAAGAAACCCACCAAAGTTATGACATGTAGTGAAAAAGGCAAATAACTGCATCTGCCTACACAAAAGATCATGGCTATGTCTGTACAAAGAATATATAAAAATTAAAAAATAAAGATTGCATTTAGAGTAGGCAGAACTTTGAGCTAAGTGTGCTACTTTTGCATTAGAGACTATGGGTTTCTTTGGAACAGTTGTTAGATTTGCTCTTCCTTGTGTAATATTTTAAGGATGCGGCTTTCTACTTGTTTGTCTGCACTCCTTACTTCTCATTCTTTCCTTGGCACTATGCTTTTTTTTGTTTTTACTTACCGTCAAAAGGAAGATGGAAAATAACTGTTATCACAAGTGAAATGTCCCCTTTGCAACAGCTCTACCAAGTCACAAGAAGGTGTTAATGATGGAGAAGGTTTTTAAAAAGCAGTCAGTGGGAGCGATGTGTTTAATTCTCACTCCTAGGTCTAACAATCTCTATGCCACAAAGCCAATGCATGCATATCTTGGTGCTTATAAAAGCATATTCAGTCTAAAAACATGGGTCTGCATTTTCAGTTAAACAAAAATTCTACTGACTTCAGTGGTAACGTCACTCAATTAAAGAGTTCAGTATCAAGCCAATGTTTTGAACAGTTTTCAGTCTTTTTTAACTACGTGGCTAGAATATTGGGTCTACTACTCTTGCCACTGGAGATTTGAAAACGCATACCGTTGTGTACCCTAGACCCTTAGAAGAAAGTGGCACAAAGTGTATTGCATTTGCAAAGGCTAGCAGGGAGCTGTTTCTGGGCAACCTGATCTAGTTGAGGATGTCCCTGCTCACTGCCGGGGAGTTGGTTGAGATTACTTTTGGAGGTCCCTTCCAGTCCTGGCCATTCTATGATTGTATGATTTTACACTTTACATAGGAAATAAGACCCCTTGCCAGCCCTTGTACTCTATTTTTCATATTTTTTTTTAATTTGGTTTTTTTTTTGTCTGTAGAAAGAGCTTGGGCAATCACCTGTAGCAAGAAGCTATCTTGAAAGTAATTACCTGTGATGAAAACCACTGAGATGAGGCCAACATCCTTAGTCTACCTTTTCAGAGCAGCTCATTTGTGGCACCAAGAAATTACATTTACTTACGGTCATGCAATGAGAGAGAGAAATAAAAGCAAACCTTTCTGGTTTGTATTTTCTGTTATATTCAGAAACATCAGTTTTATGAAAGGCTTACTGTCAAACCTTCTTTTGAAAGACATGGCCATCAGCCGAGTTACAGCCTTCTTATGTCCAACTAGATCTTTCTCAAGACAGCCTCTGCTTACTAGCTGACTGATGAGCGGCAACACATGCAATGACATCACTCTGGCATCTTTTACACTTCTGTGATTAGGATGTACTCTAAACTTTTAGAAATTAAAAAGAATTTTAGAGTCTTTGTAGTCACTGATTTTCTTTTACTTTTTCTAGTTATATCTAAAGCATAAGTCTTGCGCTCTAGACCATTCATCAGGCTTCTTGCCCTTCTTTGGACCCACTCCACCACTTCAATATTTTTGTAGTGAGAAACTCAAAACTGAACCCAGTTTTAGACATGCAGCCTCACAGGTGCCAAGTCCAGGGAGAATAACCTTATTGCTCCTGTGGGCTGCACTCTTTCTGATACAAGCCAGGATGCTTTTGGTTACCTACATGCACTTATTCAGTTGGCTGTTCACTGAACCCGCAGGTCATATTTTGAAAGGCACTTTTCCAGCCACTCTTCCCCAAGCTTATAACACTGCACGACATTGTTGTGACCCAAGGGCAGGACCCAGCATCTGGCCTTACACCACTGTCCTAAATCCGTTGATCCTGCCTGTTCAGATCCATCTGTAGACCCTTCCTGTCCCCAGTGTGTGTGTTTAAGTGGAATAACAAGTAATCAACCATTTCCTTTTGGATTATGAGGTCTTCATTCTGCTACCCATCCCTTCCATATAACACAAGGTGAGGGCAGGCAGGGCCCTCAGAGAACAACTGATCTTACTATTGAAGACTGGGACAAAGTAGGCACTCAGTACCTCAGCCTTTACCTCATAGTTTGACACTGTTTCCCTCTGTATCCTCTTTACTCCCCCTTCTCTTTTTAATGTACTCTACAACAATGTACTGCATTCAATCACTGGTTCATATGAATGTGTCACAAAAGAACCCAATGATGCAGTGAAGACATGTGAAGGCTAAGAAGAAAAAAATCTTGGAGGTGCCTGTCCATAGATTGCAAAGTATGAAAAAAAAGCAGTCAAGTGGCTGATGTTGGATGTTATAATGTTCATAAGGCATGAGAAATAAACAGGACTTCAGTGCGTATGAAATTGAGGTGAAGTAGCATAAATGTATGGTCCAGGAATATTGCTGTTTTGGAATGTGGTCAGCTGCCGTGAAACACCTAATATTTTTTTTGTTGTTGTTGGAGGTATCTCCACAGCCTTACATCTACCTGGAAGCTTGAATGGAGAATATTTCTTTCTCTGTGCTTTGCAAATATATATGAAGGTGTTCTGGAAATTCCTAGGTGCCTGGGTCTCTCCCCTGAATTTATTAGCAATTGTGCCATATGAAAGCCACCTCATTTGAGAAAGCTAACACTGCACAACCCAACAAGTTGAAGAGAGACTTTATTCCTTCCTATCTTCTTTCAGGTTGCAGCAGTAGTGTTACTGTTGCTGTGACTGTAATGAAAGCAAAATATAAAGTCCTTTACATTTTTCACACTTTTGATCTTCCTAGCTTAGAAAGTAGAAATAGGTTTTCTCTACAGGATTCTAAATAGTTACTCATATAATTTTTTTAACTGTTCTGTTTGTTTCATCTATACTGCTATGTATAAATTTGAAATTATTTTCTTCCCAGGTGGTACAAAATCAACTTCTTCCCTTACTGAACAATCTATTTTAATAATTATAGATGTTGGGCAGCAGAACAAGCTAACAGGCTGCAGGTGTTCTTCAGTGACTAAAGATTAGCAGAAAAGCCAAATGTCAGTTGGCCTCTATACTTCCTCTCAGAACAGAAAATGGGAAATTATCCAACAAGTCACATTTTCCTTAGAGGAAACTAGTCATAGGAACAGGAAGGCTCTGTCAATAGAAAAAGGTACAGCTAAGAATCTCATGATTGTTTTTAGCCTCTAATATTTTGCAAAAGCTACAACACAAGTAAGTGTGCTTAACACATATATATGTATGTTAAACAGCTGGTGCTGTCTAGTGAAAAATCCAATCAAAAACCATAAATAAACTGATCCAAAATCACAGCCTGAATTTATTGACATTAATGACAAAGCCCATTATTAAAAAGAGAAACTGCTGTGAATGTGTGAATTTGGGATTGGTTTGTATCTGGTTGGTCTCAAGTTCCTGGTGATAAAACACCTTGTCATCTAGTACCATTAACTAATGTGAGCTCATATATGACAATCACATTAACTTTGCAGATGTGAAGGGCCTGTGTAACTCCTATGTTGACAGGATCTCTGAAAGGTCAGTTGTTCTGGGAGTGCTCTTATCTTGCAATCTGTTTTGCTGATGTGTCACCATTCTTTATTAGAACAGCTTAGGAAGAAGGTTCAAGACAGTGACATGCAATATGTTTCGCTATGTAAAAAAGAAAGGGCAGCGTCTGTTTACAAATATTTTTACTTCAGCCTGTCAGCTTGGATTTGAAAAGCTGCCTCTTGATTTTTCCTGCAGTTTTCGGACTGAAAATGTGCTGAGGTAGTTGTGATGTCATTTACATATTGAATTCTCTTCCTGTGACAACAGCTCCATGTCCAAACTGGGACCAGTTATGAGTAGTGCTCCTCAGGGGTATATTTTGAATCTAGTGCTGTTTAATATCTTTCCCAGTGGCATTAGGTGCACCCTCAGCATATTTCCTGTTGATACCAAGCTGCGTAGTGTAGTTAGCATACTGGAGGGAAGGGATGGCATGGGCCTGTGCAAACTGCATAAGGTTCAACAAGTCCAAGTGCAAGTTTCTGCATTTGGGTCAAGGCAATCCCAAGTGCAAACACATACTGGACAATGGATTGATTGAGAACAGTACCAGGGAGAAGGACTTGAGTGTGTTGGCAAAAGAGAAGCTCAACATGCCAGCAATCACAGAATAATAGAATCATTAATGTTGATAGAGAACTCAGGGATCATCAAGTCAACTCAAGGCCACCGAGCCCACTCAACCATATCTCTAAATGCCATATCTACATAGTTTTTTAACACCACCAAGGATGGCAACTCCACCATTTTCCTGGAAAGTCTGTTCCTACACTTGACCAGTCTTTCAGTGAAGAGGAAATTTTTCCTAATGCCCAATCTAAATATCCCCTTGCACAACCTGAAGCCATTTCCCCTTGTTCCATCACTCATTACTTGTGAAAAGAGACTAACATCTACCTGAATGCAACCTCCTATCTTCCTTGCAATAAAGTCTCCCTTCAGCAGAAGAGACATCTTTGGACCCTAGCTCCCTCAACCACTACTCATAAAGCTTGTTCTCTAGATCCTTCATCAAACCTGTGGCCCTGTTCTGAACAGGTCCCAGCACGTCTGTGCCCTTCTTTTATTGAGAGGCCCAGAATTGACACCATATTCAAAGGGCTTACTAGTGCTGAGCAATTGGGATGATCACCTTTCTTTATTGAGAGGCCCAGAACTGACACAATATTCAAAGGGCTTACCAGTGCTGAGCAATTGGGATGATCACCTTTCTAGTCTTGCTGGCCACACTATTTCTGATGCACTTCAAGATGCTTTTGGCCTTCTTGAGCACCTGGGCACATCTCTAGCTCATGCTTAGCTAGTTATAATAAGCACCCCCACGTGCTTGAAATCATATCTTTGGAGTGTTATATGCATTAAGCATCTGTGTAATTTCACAGCTATCCAGTGGCAGCAGTGCCTTGGACATGATTCCTGTCAAAGATGAGATTATTGCTGTTTAGAGAGATCAAGTGGGAGTTTTGGTTCTTTATGTTATTAGGCTAATGATTCTACCTGAACTGCCAGGAGAGAAAATCAGAAACAAATGAAAAAAAGACACATCCAGAATAACGATGCTGAAAGTTATTCCATATTTTGGACTAAATCAATCTACAACTTAGAATTTTTAAGGCATACCTAAGTAAGCTAGAGTAAATCCTAAATGTCCATTATTGAAACCATTACCTTTTTTTTTACTATTCTTTCTCCAAAAGAGAGATCTGTTATTCTGTGTTTTTTATATGGAAGTAGCAGCTTCCTAGTATTATGGTGTTTGGTTTTTAAATATTCGCTTCACATGTGTAGAATTGCCACTCCTTTACATGAAAATGACTGGTCATTATAATAATTATAAATATTATTAATTTATTTCCCTTCCATATCAGAAAATGCAGTTTAAATGTTCTACTTTCCTAATTAATATTTGATAATATTTCAACAAAACATGTTTTACTATTGCAGCTGTTGAAAATATTGGAAAACTTTAATCAAAATACTAAGATGTAAATATATGTTAAAGAGTTTAAGCTGTATTTCCAAACATCACATTCCATTGATTTCTACTCTTTAAATATAAGAGAGAAATGGCAAATATAAAGGTTTTCATCCTTTATGAATACTCTTATTTCTGGGGATTGTCAAATAGGGAAGTAGAGAAAAGAGCCTTCAAAACGTTTTCTTTCTGACAGTCTAAATTCAAGGCTATAAATTGTTCTGTATAGAGTTGAAAAACATTTCTGCAAATACGGTAACTGGACAAACTCAGGATAAATATTGTTCAGGAAGTGTTCCCTGAGGAGGAAAGTATTTTGGACAACCTCACTTACAGAGTCACAGAACCACAGAACTGCAGAATAGTAAGGGTTGGAAAAGACCTCTGGGGTTCATCTAGCCAGATCCCTAGCAGGTTCACCTAGGGCAGGTTGCATAGGATTATATTCAGGCATGTTTTGAAAGTGTCCAGAGAAGGAATGTCCACAACCTCTCTAGTAACGCTCTACTTAATGCATACGAGGTCCCCATTTGCCTTCCTGACCAAAGGGTACATTGCCAGCTCATGGTAAACCTATTGCCCACCAGAACTTCCGGGTCCTTCTAGGCAGAGCTGCTTTCCAGCAAGTTAATGTCTAACCTGTAACTGGTGCATGAGCTTATGCCTCCCCAGGTGCAGGGCCGTACACTTGCCCTTGTTGAATTTAATTTCTTGCCCACTCAATTCTACAGCCTATCCAGGTCTCACTAAATGGCAACAAAGACTTCTGATGTGTCAGACACTCTTCCCAGTTTTATGCCATCAGAAAACTTGTGGAGGATACATTCAGTCCTATTGTCAAGGTCATTGATGAATATCTTGAATATGACAGGAGCTGGTACTGATTCCTGAAGACCACCACTGGCTGCAGATCTGTATCAAGCCCTCTGAGCTCTGTCATCAGCAGCTGATGCTTTTGAAATGTGCGAGAGGTCAAAAAGGTTTTCAGAGAAGGTTATAACTGGTTAGCTCTCATTCACCTCATCAGCTGATTTTCCTGTGTACTGGACGATTCTTGCCCAAGCCAGATTATGGCAATCCTATTGGGCTGTGAAAGTAGGATATTTAGAGAGCAGTTACTTCCACACACTCACTCAACAGAATGCATAGTGTCTTTTGGTATGTGCATGTGCCAGTTGTGCTTAGACACATCCATATGTGAAGGTGCTCTGAACTATCTCTTTAGGTAGAATCAAATTCCTGAAATCTTCAGAAAATTAATTCTTCAGTCTTGAATTCCATTACAAGTATGTTAGAGTAATAATGATTGATCTTCATTAACAGTTTTGAAGAGCTTGAATGATGGGGATGGCTGAAACTGTAGTTAGAATAAGAGACAATCCCAGTGTGGACATAGCAAGATAACTACCAGCTGATTACACTTATCACAAACTAAAAAATTAGGGTGAGACGATCTACCAAAAGATGAAATATGATTATTGCTTTGAGATAATGTAATTTATGACATTACACATGAAGCATATTGCTTTTCAATGAGTCAAAAATGAATTTGTGTCAAATTAAGCATTGCTGTCATGGTGAGGAAAGACAGGAGTTTGTACTCGGTACATATCTTGTGTGCTATTCATTCCATTTCTTTGACATTGGAGATAATAAGATTTTGACATCAGAAGTAACAGAAGATTATTTAGATAGTACCAAAGTCTTAAATATAATTATCATGTGTCAATTCTATTTTTTAACCTCTTCTGGACATGAGCTACCAGTGTGCAATCACAGACCACAAGGTCAATCACATCCTGGACTGCATCAAAAAACTGTGGCCAGCAGATCAAGAGAGGTGATTCTGGCCCTCTACTCTGCCCTGGTGAGACCTCACCTGGAGTATTGTGTCCAGTCCCTGCACTACCAGCAGAAGAAAAATGTAGACATATTGAAGGGTGTCCAGAAGAGGGCCACCAAAATGATCAGTGGAATGAAGCATCTCATATGAGGACAGCCTGAGAGAGTTAGGACTGTTCAGTCTGGAGAATAGGACACGGGGCAACCTACTTTTGACATTCCAGTATATTCTAGTATTGGGGGGGGGGAAGGGGTTGTGCTACATGAAAGAAGAGGAAGGTGTATTCCAAAGGCTTTGTATGGATAGGACAAGGAGCAATGGGTTCAAGCTGGGAATGGAGAGATTTAGGCTGAATATTAGAAAAACATTCTTCAGTGTGAGGGTGGTTGATGTCTGGAATGGGCTGCCCTTGGAGATGGTGGGGCATTCATCCCAGGGATTGATGTGAAGTCATTGGAAATGGCTAGACAGATGAATTTCTTTGAACTGGCTAGAACAGTTCTTCTAGATGAAGTTCTCATATTGCTTACTTACATCTCTTCAGTCAGAATGCCTACTGTCTTTCCTGATTTGTCTTTCTGTGCAGTCAGGTCTGCTTCAGGTGACATGTGTATACACTAGAGCACATAGAAGAGCAGACTGCTTAGAGCACTAGTTTGAATGAGATAATTTTCCAGAGACGTGTCTGTATTGAATTAGCGAGGCATTTTGCTCTTACAGCTAAGAAATTCTTATTGAAGTAGTCCAGAATTTGACCTATTTAAACAGAAAGTAGGAACTGCTTTTTCAAAGTAATTAACTTACATATAGTAATTAACTTACACAAAGTAATTAACTTACACCCTTCTGTGTAGTCTAAAAATAAACTGCAGTTACCAGGGTCCTGTACTCTATTAGCCTAGGTGTGTTACTGCAATGCAGGGAAATCCAAGAAAGTTCTTATAATACTATGAGCATCATATGAGCATTACACATTACTGAGATCCCTCAGTTTGAGACGAATATGGTGAGGAAACCAGTTTTGGCCCACAAAATGCCACGAGTTGTTAAAGCAGGTATCCAGTATACTTCACAAGGCTGTGTGATCCACTTCCTTGGTAAAACACACCGCCAGATGGTGTCCAGGATGTTTCCATGGGTTTTTTTATTTCCTTCTGTGTAAAATAGCAATTTCCTTGTGGAATTTATTGACAGAGTGATGAAAAACCATCATGTGTTGCTGTGTCTGAATGCTAAAGAGGCTATGGCTCTGAAGAGGCTCAAGAGGCTACGGAGATCTCCTGGCATTTAAACATATGAAGATTCATTTCACTGCATAACCACAAAGCAGATAAATCCTAAAGCTATAGAAAGGTTAAATTTGTATATTGCCTTGCAAAATTTCATGATCATCCATAGCATACTGTGCTGGCTCAGGAACTGGTTGGATGGACATGCCCAGAGTGCTGGTTACTGATGCCACATCTAGTTGGTGACCTGTTACTAGTGGTGTCCCTCAAGGGTCTGTGTTAGGTCTGGTCCTGTTCAACATATTGATATCATTCATAGATGATATCGATGATGGGTTGCAATCCATAATGAGCAAGTTTAAGGATGACACCAAGCTTGGAGCCCATATCGATTTCTTGGAGGGTAGGAGGGCCCTGCAGAGGGACTTTGACAGACTGGAGAGATGAGGAGACTCTAATAGGACGAGTTTTAACAAGTCTAAGTGTCGGGTTCTGCATTTTGGTTATTAGAACCTCAGGCAGAACTGTAGGCTGAGAATGGACTTCTTAGAGAGTACCCAGGTAAAAAGAGACTTGGGGGTACTGGTGGACAGTAAACTTAGCATGAGTCAGAAATGCGCCCAGGAGGACAAGATGGCTAATGGCATCCTGGCCTGCATCAAGAATGGTGTGGCCAGCAGGGAGAGGGAGGTTATCCTCCCCTTGTATTCAGCACTGTTTAGACTGCACCTGGAGTATTGTGTTCAGTTCTGGGCCCCTCAGATTAGGAAGGATGTTGAGGTGCTGGAACAAATCCTGAGAAGAGCAACTAGAATGGTAAAGGGCCTGGAAGGTAAGCTCTAAGAGAAGAGGTTTATGGAGCTGGGTCTGTCTAGCTTGGAAAAGAGGAGGCTCAGGGGTGGCCTTATTGCTGTCTACAACTACCTGAAAGGTTGATATGGTCACGTGGGGGGTCGGTCTTTTCTCCCTGGACACTGGAGACAGGACAAGGAGTCACAATCTTAAGCTCCATCACGGGAGGTTTAGTCTTGGTATTAGGAAAAGGTTTTTCACTGAAAGAGTGATCAGATTTTGTACATTTTTTCGGTCACCGTGTCTGGAGGTGTTTAAGATTAGGCTGGATGAATTGCTGAGTGGCATGGTCTAGATGTCAGATGTTTAGGTTTACTTGGTTGGTTTTAGTTTGGACTGGATGATCTTTAAGGTCTTTTCCAGCCTCATCATTACTGTGATACTGTGACTAAAAGAAAATTATTACAAGATTTTCAAAATTTAAGATTGCAAATCAGAAATTATTTTGTTGACCTGATTTTGGAACTTGTTTAGGGACGTCAAAATTAATCACAAAGTCATAAGAAGAAAATAAACTACATTATAAGAATTTTATAAGAGGCAGAATTGGATGATAACAGAGATATATTAAATTTGATGCATATTTAGATAGACTTCCATCTATTATTAACAGAAATGTGTGACTAAGTAGTCCATTTACTGTAACCCATTGGACAAATTAGTGATTTTTCTCTTTTTTTTTGTTTTAAACTTCTTCTTATTACATTTCTTTGATTTGATGCATTTATGCAAATATTTTTGAAACTACTTTTATATTTCAACTAAATTTATTAATGAGATTTTTGAGTTTCAATACATTCTCAAATACACATTTCCATAAAACTGCTGCCCATGACAGAAACAAACTAAATAAAAAAATACCATCAAACTTTGCCTGTAGAGAATTTCTGTGTTTCAACTTATTGTGCTGTGGTATGGAATTTGCATTGTCCTGACTGCAAAATATTTGTGGCTACTGCAACAAAACTGTGTTTTGAGATAGAGAGTGAAACAGAAAGAAAAGGATAAAGACCTATGTAAGAGAGGGAAGAGATGGAGGAGGGTTTTCTGCAAACAGTCATATACTAATATAAAAGTGACATGGTTTTAAATATCATTTAACATTTAAAAACACAGTTGCTGCTGTTCATCACTACTATGTACTCAAAAGATCTCTTCTAATTTATATGCAGAAGTTGCATGATTCAAGTGCAACTAAAATGTTGAGGAATACAACAAAATGTCTCTACTACATAACATAGATGCTCTCATCATGAGAAGGTAGAAACTGATCATCGTTCTCATAATGCCACATCTTATCTTCACTGCTGACAGAGACTGTCACATAGATGAGAATGAGGAGAGCTTTGGCCTTATATTGGTCCTTCTGAGAAAAAGTACAAGAGTTGATCAGCATTGTAACTTTTAACCTCCAATCTGAAAGGAGTGGAAATTTAATCTCAGACCTGCCATGTTTAACTTTATTCATGCAGAAAACTAGGCAAACTCATCGGAGCAAATGCTCAGTACTGATGCAGCTGCTTTCTGCCAGTGGGACATCTGAGTGTCACAGAGTTGTTGCAGGGACATGTGCCACAGATCTTTTTTTGTCAGAGAGGAAAACAACTGTAATAGGTCCTGGCAGATCTGTGCCAGAACTGCTATCTTCACACAACTATACCATGTGGCATAAAAACAATAAGTACATGTCACAGCATGGAGGCTGTGTTTTGCACTGGAGAGGAGAATGCCCTAAACATGTTTGTTCTCTGCATTGTAATTCCTAAGCATCTCTGAGATCTGCAGTTGGATATGCTTGAAACGAATAATAGAATGACTTATTCTTTTGGCAAGGGAAGTATTTCTGTATGCTTATTTCCTTTGTGGGTAAATCAAAGAAGGTGTTGTCTTACCGCAATTTCCAAAGACTGTTTTAGCAAAGTCAAGGAGAGAAAAAGCAGTCTTATTCCTCCTGGGAAAATAGAATGATTTTTTTTTTCTACTTGCCACTTTCCTATCTCTCTATGTTGTGATGCTTGTAATTGTGTTAGCATCATGTCAGAACATGTCAGAATAGTTCTTCTGAGGCTGTTTTATGAGCTCAGAGCCAAAACTACCAAGCTGTTCCCATATTATTCCCATGATATTACGAGGCTTTGTTCAGCCTTCAGTTTTAATGAGAGTACAGCAGAAGTAAAATTTATAAAATGCATTTAAAAGGATCTTAGTGGCATTGGTTGTTCTTTGATTTGTTATATTACTGCATGATATGTAATAGACTTTACTGCAGATATTTATGCACTACGAGAGTATGCCAACTGTAGAGAGGGACATTCTGTAGAAATGGTAGTCTCATAGCATAACGACACTTAAACAACTACAAAAACATGTAGTGTTATTCTGCCCTCACACTGTAAAATACTTATGAATTGTGAAATAATAAAGTCATACTAAGCATGAAAATATCATGAATTGAAACTGCCTATTTGAGAATTCAGAATTATCAATAGTATAGAATTAATATGTAAGTACATAGTTATATTTGCGATAATTAAGAATTCATTTCCAACTGTCAGTGGTAATTTACAGTTTTCTGGAAAAAAAAATGTGTGAGCTGTCATCATTTTTTAAAATGCAATTCATTTATTTTTTTTTCCAAACAAGTGCGGTTTTAATTAAAAAAAAGGATAGTCCATTAAATTATCATATGAGGGAAAAGTAGTAATTGCTTTTTATAATTGCCTCAGAATCAGTCTGAAAAGTAATTCTCAGTGCAGAATGTTTTCAAACATGTTACGTAATTGTCACCAAAGCTGATGAACAGACTTGTTGAAATTGGCGCTACCTCCCTCCTTCAACCAGTGATTGCACAGCCAAGACAGGTTCTGTATATATCACTTCTTCTTTGCACTTACAAGTGTTTTTCTAGCCACAGAAGTGCTGATTGGACCATATTTCACAGAAGATACAATGTGAGATGGTTAGATTATTTCAAATAATAACAGTTTGGCTTTTTCTACCATATCATACGTCAGAAAATGACATTTGTATATACAACTCTACAACATTTTGTGTGATTTCAAATTATTTGCTTAACTGGTTGCAATCTGAATTCCATTGGGATTGTGTCAGGTTCTTGGCAGTGTTTAGCACCTTATCAGCTGTAAGCAGACCAACAATATAGTAATTAGGGAAAAAAATGTGGAAGTTCCTTCCAGATAAATCCTATGTCTTATCAAACCTTTGAGGTTTTACTCATCATTCTGCTTATCACCCCTCCCCCTAGTTCTCAAGTATTGGATTTCAAGCTTTGAAAAGCCATTCATTAGCTAAGAACTACTAGGACAAAGAAGGCACTGACTATGGGAAATAATGGTTTTCCAGTAGCAGCCAGCTACATGAGACAGATTAAGTAGTTGCTTTCATACATGGCTACTACCTGTCCCAGAGGCTAATGCCTCATAAATTATTGAAATTGAAGTGTTTTGAATAAATGGGCAGAAATGAGAGTTAGATATGACATTTTAGGATATCTTCTAATTTAATAGCAGGCATTTATCTTTTCCTGTCTCATCTTCCCTGTTTCCCCAAACAATATAATGTCTAGACAATAAGTGATAGTGCAGGAAACCTAATTTTCTATTCTGATAGTAAAATCCAGGTTAGGATTCATCATTAAAGTTAGGCATTCAGAGGAATACAGAGCATGAATCATTTAAAGGAGCCACAATGATGGTGGGTTTATTTAGATATTTAATTATTCAGTCTTTTGTTTTCTTTTAAATGCCTAGTTTATGTTAAGAATTTAGACAGAATTGTATCAGGTGATACAAGTATAAGCACTTGCAGAAAGACCTGATTGTTTGAAATTCTCCTAATTAGTTGGAATCGCTTCTGTGTTGTGTGTCTCATTGCCCTCTGACCCAGTGAGCACTTCCAGTTGCTTAGCTGGAATTGGCTCCTGACTGACCAGGGAAAGGTGGTGGTAGATTATATCTTGCATTCAACAGCAGCTTGGGTTAGAAACTTGGTCACATTCAGTGTGATTTTTGAGCAGTGTGGACTTTATAACTTCTGTTTCAACTTTGCTTGCTCAGAGAGGTGGTGGAGGTCTTTGGATATTCAAGGTTCAACTGGATGAGGTTCTGAGCAACCTGATCTAGTTGAAGATGTGCCTGCTCACTGCAGGGTGACTGGACTAGATGATCTTTAAAGGTTGCTTCCAACTCCATGCATTCTGTGATTCTGTGCTATGATTCTATGTTTCTGCATTAGCATTTATGTAAAATTGCTTGGTTTAATTTTATAATTTTTTTTAAATTGTGCACAGAACTGAAGAAATGTGTGTTATCTCTATGCCTCTACTGGGCAGGCTGGGTTACTTAATCTCACTTGTACTTCTGCAGGGATCACCGGAATTTGAGGAATAGCCCATGTTTGGTCTAAAAATCATGGACATTACCTGCTGTTAGATTGTATTTCAAAAGAGAAACATTGGCTATCCGGAAACAGGTGTTTATCATTTGGCCGCATGCTTTGTACAAAGCATTAGACCTGATTCACTGTTCAAAATTCTGTGTTGTTGGTATGAAGATTCTCTGAGGTGTACTGAAGTGGAGGGAACAGATGAAAATAACATCCGAAAGCTGAGGTGGGGACACTGTGTTTTGGATGGAAAATTTGTTTGCATATTTTGTTTCTTAAAAGAAAAAATCCCCAGAAAGAAGCAAGAGAATTTTGCTGTAAGGAAGCCTAAGGAAGCTGTGGACAAAAAGCTCAGCATGAGCCAGCAGGGTGCACATGCGGCCCAGAAGGCAAACCGGATCCTGGACTGCATCAGGAAAATGTGGGCAGCACGGCGATGGAGGTGATTCTCCCCTTCTACTTTGCTCTGGTGAGACACAACCTGGAGTACTGCATCCAGGTCTGGAGCCTTTATTACAAGAAGGATGCGGACGTGCTGGAGCAAGTCCAGAGGAGGGCCATGAGGATGATCAGAGGGCTGGAGCACCTCTCCTATGAGGCCAGACTGAGAGAGTTGGGGCTGGAGAAGAGGAGGCTCCAAGGTGACCTTATTGTGACCTTCCAGTATCTGAAGGGGGCTACAAAAAAGCTGGGGAAGGGCTTTTTAGGATCTCAGGTAGTGACAAGACTAAGGGGAATGGAGCAACACTGAGGCTTGATGTGAGAAGGAAGTTCTTCACTGGGAGAGTGTTGAGAGCCTGGAATGGGTTGCCCAGGAAGGTGGTTGGGGCCGCATCCCTGGAGGTGTTTAAGGCCAGGCTGGATGAGGCTCTGGCCAGCCTGCTCCAGGGTGGGGTGTCCCTGCCCATGCAGGGGGGTTGGAACTGGATGATCCTGTGGTCCCTTCCAACCCTGACCAATTCTATGACTTCTTCCCAGGGAGGGTGACGAGGCACTGGAGGGGGCTGTCTGGGGGTTTGTGGAGTCTCCTTTTCTGGAGACATTTTAAACCCTCCTAGACCTGGTCAGGGTGTCCTGCTGTGGCAGGGGAACTGGATTCTTTCAAGGTCCCTTCTGATCCCTGATGATTCTATGATTTGATTATGTCTTTGTGATTATATGCTGGAGTGTAAAAAGTAGTATTCTTTTAGAGCAGAGAGGCAGTGAGAAAGATGCACACTTACCCATTTCTGGAAATGTCTGTCTGTTTAGTCATATGAAATTTCACACCAAAGATAGGATTGATACCTATACTGTTGTAGGTCTGGCATTGGTTAGATCTAGATTGGTAATCAGCTACTAGCTTTTATTTCTGGAGGCATTAAAAGATGAAAGTATATATTTTTTGTGAGATAAGCATCTATTCCTTCTGACTATTTTCTGTCTGATGCATATGCTCTAGTTTTTTTCAGTTTCTGTGTTGGATGTACTAATTGAACTTCGCTATAGTAAAGTAAAGCAAAGTTGCTCAAACACCTTTTTCCTTCCCCATAGTCTTACAACATTTAACTTTCTCTTAAAAGCATTTTCCCCTGAGCTGAAGGGAACAGCCACCATGGTGAAGTATTTTGGAAGAAAGCCCTAAGAATAAACCGCATAGCTGACCTGATCACTTAACTCGTGTGATCTTTTAGCCTATGCTAAAGCCAGTTAAAATCTCAGTTACTCAGTGTTTGGAAGAAGAAAATAAATCACTCCTCTGGTTAGTGTTATTTTAAATAATTTATATTAGAAAAACAGAAGTAGCTTTATCAGCACACACATGAGGATCTGAGGTATTTCACAGAGAAACCATGCTCAGCTATGTCAAGTACCAGAATGTAGAGAGGCATTGTTAAGTGATTCAAGACATGGTAGCCTGAGAACAGCTACCTTTCCCAATTGAGAGTGGAGACTCCATTTACACTACTGTGAATTACTCTCTCTGCTGTTCCTGCTTCTTTCCATACTTCTGAAGTTGGTCAAGTATGCTGCACCTTCAGTTTGTCTACTGCAGTTCAGAGACAGAAGATTCTGAGAGTGACATGTTTATACGAACTGGCACTTGACTTGTGACAAGTGCCAGATTGCAGGAAATGCTTCTTTTTCTAGCAATTTCTATTGTTTTCTTTCCCTCAGCTTTCACTGTCTCTATCTTTCCTTTATTAGTAATGTATGATAAGGCAGAAAAGAAGTCTAGACTGACTCGATTTGTTGTGATGGGAGGTTTTCATATGAATCACAACTCTGTCATAACCACCTGTGGAAATGAGTCCAACTGCTTGTGGTTCATGAACCTTTTATTTTGGTCTCTAAGAGGTGGCATTGCATCATCAGCCTCATTATTTTTAATGGTTATTCAGCTGCTAGAATGTCAAAAACAACCTGGCCTTTGTTTTTGCAGAAAGGAGCTAAATCCATGCTATGAAATGGGATTCAGAGAAAAGGATTTCCATATGTAAAGAAAGGCAAACTGAACTTGATGAAAAGTGCAAGTGTGACAATATTGTTCTGGTTTGCTTTTGGGTTTTTTTCTATGTCCATTTGTACCCTCTCCATCTTTGATCATACTCCAGCTGTTTCTGTATGTTTCCTACCATATCTCAAATTAACAGGGATGTCTCCTTGGGCCTAAAAAAGCTTTACATGAATACTTTACATTTGTGGGTTTTGTCTTGGTCACTTAACCACTATGGGAGATGCAATTTACCATTCAGACAGCACCTCTGAGCATTACAGACTAATGAGAATAGTTGACACATTCATGGCTCAGGCTGCAGTGAAATGAGCTCAGCAGGTATAAGCTTCTAAAGAGATGTGACACAGAGGCCAGGAGATGGTATCAGGGCAGACCAGAGTTACAGAAGACTATTGGGATCTGCTAGGTCTTAAAACCACTGATCACAATTGAGGGACTAAATGTACTTTGTCTAAATTTGGAGAAATTAAACAACAAAATCTGACCCTATTTAAATGAGATAAAATATCTATTATATTGCAATAGTGCCACCATCTTACCAGCTATGTCATGTCACATAGTCCACCTGTGTATGGGGTATTTCCCATGCATTTCCTTTATGTCATGTACTAGTCTTACAGTTAGGTATTTCCATATGTTAATAAGCTGGGGCTTTGCCACATGGACGAGGCCTGAGAGAAATGTTTTCTTTAGTTAAGACTCAAGCATCTCTCACTACTAATACAGATATCCTTGTCCTTCTACCATGACTTCATGTTCCTGCAGAGGTAAGCCTGCAATACAGTCTCACTTCAGCCTCCACTTCTTCAGACTAAATAGCCACAGCTCCCTCAGCTGCTCTTTACAAAGCTTATTCTGCAGACTCCTCACCAACTGGTGGTCATCCTGCTGTCCACTAGGACCCCCAGGTCCTTTTCTCCTACACTGCTCTCCAACAGGTCAGTCCACAACCTATACTGGTACCTGGGGTTGTTCTTGCCCAGATGCAAGAGTCTACACATACCCTTGTTGTACCTCATTCCATTTCTCTCTGTCTAGGTCTCGCTGAATGGCAGCACAGGGTGCTGGGGTGTCAGCCACACCAGCCAGCTTTGTGTCATCAGCAAACTTGCTGACAGTGCACCCTAATCCCTCATCCAAATCATTAATGAATAGATTGAATAGCACTGGTCCCAGTACTGATCCTTGGGGGACACCACTAGATACAGGCCTCCAACTCTACTCTGTGCAATTAACCACTACTTTCTGGCTTCTATCATGCAGCCAGTTCACAATCCACCTCACTACCCAAGCACCCAGTCCATACTGCCTCAGTTTGGCCACAAGAATGCTATGTGAGACTGTGTCAAATGCCTTACTGAAGTCAAGGTAGACCACATCCACTGCTCTGCCATCATCTATCCACCTGGTTATGCCCTCATAAAAGGCCATCAGGTTGGTCAAGCATGACTTCCCCTTGGTGAAGCCAGACTGCCTGTCCCTAATGACCCTCTGAGGTGCCTACAGACAGCATCCAGGACAAACTTTTCCATTCCATTTCCTGAGATGGAGGTGAGGCTGAACAGTCTATAGTTACCTGGGTCCTCCTTTTTACCCTTTTTGAAGATTGGAGTGACATTTGCTAACCTCCAGTCCCTAGGCACATCTCCTGATTCCCATGATTTAGAAAAGATGACAGAGAGTGGCTTAGCAATGTCTTGTGCCATCTCCCTAGCACTCATGGGTGCATCCCATCAGGCCCCATGGATTTATGTGTGGATTCAGTTTGCTCAACACATCCCTAACCCAGTCCCCATCAGACAATCCAGGCTCATCTCTTGCCTTGACTTTCTCTGTAGCCTCAGGAGTCTGGGTTTTGATATCAGGACAGCTCCCGGAAGTACAGACAGAGGCAAAGAAGGAGTTCAATATCTCTGCTCTCTCTGTATCTTCTGTGTTCAGGGCACCTGGCATATGCAGCAGAGTTCCCAAGAGAATATCAGATTACTTGTACTATCCATTGTGTGTTTTAGTAGCAAATAAGAAGCACCATTTACAACAAAGGTAGGTTTATTCAAGTTAATAGTGGACACTTGCACACCAATAGGCTTAGAAATGTGCGACAGGAATAAGAGATTGCAGTGTGTACATGAACAGTAATTTCCACAATAAGGGTCAGAATAAAAGATTCCAGCCTGTGCCAGAATTTGGAGGAACACAGTGATGAATGTAAATGTTGTATTAATTTCATAGATGATGGAACTTAAGTACAGAAAGTCCAAGTAACTTTGCAGAAATCCATGAAGGAAATTAAAAGCAAACCAGGAACAGATTAAATCTTTTCTTGCACGTAACAACATGCTTTAAATAGAAACTCTTCCATCCTGTGATGATGTCTGCAGTCCAGCATTGTCCAAGGCATGGATTGATGACCTCAGTGGATGTTTTCTGTCACCAGCATCTGGGCTTCCCCGGTTAGACATCACAGCTCTGTTCATAATGTGATTAGTGATGATTGTTTCAGAGTTGTAGGTGTGACTTACTTAAATGTCTGAAGGTAAAGTCAGACGTGGAAAAGAGTTACAAGTTCATCTAACCTATACCCTTCCCATGCAGCACTGCTCACAACAGTGCATATTTCTAATTATCCTATGAGCATGAGTCCCACCTTCCCTATTTTTGAAGGTTCCCTCATATCCTTTCAGTAAATACTCCACCACTTAATAATTTCCCCTCACATTATTTTTCCCAATAGTCAGTCAAAACTTTCCCCAAGGTTTTGTGCAAAACCCACAAGCTTTTTATGGGAGATACTTTATTTCCGTCTTATAAGAAATTCTGACCCCAGCCTAGTCACAGGGGACTTACCATCCAAGGATTCCGCATTTCTGCCTTCTGTTAAAAAGAAAAAACAAACACAAACAAAAAAAAAGCCCTGTCCCTTATTAACGTCGCAAAGAGGATGCAAGTAAGGATAGAGCTCACCTGCTCTCTTTGACCCATGTACACAGCCCTCTGAGACCTCAAACATGAAGTCAGCATCTCTATACCAAACAAGGTCATCAGCAGTGTGCTGTGCTCATTAGAACTGAAGTTCTTGGAAAATGCAGTAGATGATTGTTCATTACTTTCTCTTTTCATCAAATGCATCCCAGTGGTATTTCTGTGTTGAATACAAAGTTTTGGAATCAGTATGGTGGCAAAGAGGAACAATACAGATAAACAGAATTACAGAATCACTGAATCTCAGAGGTCATGTAGTTCCAACCCCCCCTGTTGTAAGCTGGAGCACCTCTCGCTAGACCAGGTTGCCCAGAGCCCAATGCAACCTAGCCATGAACACTTCCAGGGTGGGTACAGCCACAAATTGTCTGAGCAATCTGTTTCAAGGTCTCACCACACCCAGAGGGAGGAATTTCTTCATAAGATCTAATCTTAATCTGCCTTTCTTTAAATTGAAAACTTTTCCTATTATCCTATCACTAGACTTGTAAGAAGTCCCTCTCCACCTTTCCTGTAGGTCCCATTCAGGTACTGGAAGGCTGCTATGATACTCCCTTGGAGTCTTCTCTTCTGCAGGCTGAATAGTCCCAATTTCCTCAGTTTCCTCAGCCTGTCCTCATAGGAGAGGTGCTCTAACCCTCTGATCATCCTTGTGGCCCTCCTCTGGACTCTCTCCAACAGTACCATGTCCTTCTTGTTTTGGGGATTCCAGAACTGGACACTACTCCAGCTGTCTCAAATGAGCAGTCGAGGGAAAGAATCACCTCTTTGACCTGCTGATGACCCATCTTTTGATACAGCCCAGGACATGGTTGGTCTTTCGATCTGGACTCACATATTGCTGACTTCTGTTGAGCTTCTCATCTACCTAATGGTAGACAACATTTGGTATAATGAATTCCCAATAACCTTCTCCAGATCTTTGTTAAGAGGAAATAAATCTATATTGCTTAATTACTCCAGAGGAAAACAAAGCACAACAAAACAACCTGCTAATCTTTTTTTTCTGCTTGAGGGACAGAAAGGGTATTTTTAATACATTACTCTTTAAACAACTGCAGTGACTACTGTGAATGACAGCAACCTAGAAAGAGGAAGCTCTTGTCATACATTCCAATGCAGGGAAAGAAAATTCTAGAAATGAGCATTTTCTTTAGAGGCAAAACATTCTTTCTGAGAAGACCTCATTTATTGAATAAAGAGATATCCTTTTTGTTGGTGAAGTTAAGTACTTAACACAGAGCAAGTTATTTTGACATCTTCGTGGATGTTGTTTTCACAGTAATCAATCAGTTTGAATAGTGTCTGCAATATTTTTTACTGTAAGCAGGCACTGTTATTGAATGTCATCTTGCCACGCACTGGAAGACTGGGATAGGGTACCATGTAGTACCCCTGTTATCCAAGAGGTACTAGTTAGAGACCTGTTGATCCATTTGGATCCCTCCCCACAGGTCCATGGGACCGGATGGGATTCACCCCAGAGTGATGAGAGAGCTGGTGGATGAGCTTGCTAAACTGGTCTCCATAATGTATTAGAAGTTGTGGATCACAGGTGAAGTCCCGGATGATTGGAACTTCATTTCATGTGATTGTGGAGAGAGATAAGGTCTCCCCTACCACTAACACAGCCTATCAATTTTAAATATTTCTAAGCAATGTGACGAATATAACCCCCATACACAGGAAGGATTGGAAGTATGATCCAGGTAACTATAGACCTGTTAGCCTCACCTCAGTGCCGGGCAAAGTTATGGAACAGTTAGTGCTGAGTGCTATCATGCAATAACTGCATGATGGCCAAGAGATTAAGCCCAGTCAACATTGGTTTAGGCAGGATAGGTCTTGCCTGACCAAGCTAATCTCCTTTTACGTTCAAGTGACTCAACTGGTCAATGAGAGAAAGGCTGTGGATGTAGTGTACCTGGATTTCAGTAAAGCATTTGACACAGACTCCTGTGATATACTCCTGGTGAAGATGGCAGCAAGGGGCTTTGACAGGAATATTCTCTGCTGGGTCAGGAACTGGTTGGAAGGTCGAGCCCAGAGAGTGGTGGTTAATGGTGTCACATCTAGTTGGCGACCTGCTACTAGTGGTGTCCCCCAAGGGTCTGTGTTAGGTCTGGTCCTGTTCAACATCTTCATGGATGATATTGGTGATGGGTTGGAATCCATCATGAGCAAATTTGAGCATGACACCAAGCTTGGAGCCCATGCTGATCTGTTGTAGCGTAGGAGGGCCCTGGAAAGTGACCTGGACAGACTGAAGAGATGGGCAGAATATAATAGGATGAGTTTTAACAAGTCTAAGCATCGGGTTCTGCATTTTGGTTATAACAACCCCAGGCAGAACTATAGGCTGGGAATGGAGTTCTTAGAGAGTACCCAGGTAGAAAGAGACTTGGGAGTATTGGTGGACAGCAAACTTAGTATGAGTCAGAAATGCGCCCAGGCGGCCAAGAGGGCTAATGGCATCCTGGCCTTTATCAGGAATGGTATGGCCGGCAGGGAGAGGGAAGTTATCCTCCCCCTGCACTGGTTAGACTGCACCTGGAGTATTGTGTTTAGTTCTGGGCCCTTCAGTTTAGGCGGGATGTAAAAGTGCTGGAACGAGTCCTGAGAAGAGCAGCTAGAATGGTAAAGTGCCTGGAAGATAAGCTCTAAGAGGAGAGGCTGATGGCGCTGGGTCTGTTTAGCCTGGAAAAGAGTAGGCTCAGGGGTAACCTTATTGCTGTCTATAACTATCTGAAAGGTGGTTATGGTCAGGCAAGGGTCGGTCTGTTCTCTCTGGACACTGAAGACAGCACAAGGGGTCACAGTCTTAACTCCATCGGGGGTGGTTTAGACTTGACATTAGGAAAAGTGTTTTCACTGAGTCATCACATTTGGGTATGGGCTGCTCACAGAGGTGGTTGAGTTACCGTCTCTGGAGGTGTTTAAGGTTAGGCTGGATGAAGTGCTGAGTGGCATGATCTAGATGTCAGATGTTTAGGTTTACTTGGTTGGTTTTAGATTGGACTGGATGACCTTTAAGATCTTTTCCAGCCTCATCATTACTGTGATACTGTGTGAGAAGGCAGCCTGCTGACAATCCTGACGCTTTTTTCACAGTGAATATATGATTTTGAATTTGTTAAAGATCTTTGAATGTAGTTGTTTCTCCTGTTCTTTCCTATTTTATTTATTTAGTTATTGCTTACATAGAAAAATGTATTTCAACCTGATGAAAATTTACAATTTTTTAACTGGTTATAATTGCCTCTGCTGCTTTTTCCTCAAATGCTTTTGCTGCTATCAGTGGGGGATAAATTAAGTTATTTTTGTGGTCATATGGGCTATTTTATGTTTCTGATAAAACATAAACTTAGAGGCAAATGCAGGAAAATTCATGGAAGCTGGCAAGTCAGGAATTGTACCTGCATCTTTTAGCTAGTTTAACATTTAAGAATCACCTCAGTAATTCAAGCTGAATCAAGACATGATAAATAGGGGGTGTTGAACATAGACATGCCTCTGAGTACCCATGCTCTCTGGACAGGTTAGATCAGATCTCTTCTCTGTGTGGTGAGAAGGCAAAGCAGTGGTCTACTCTTTAGGGCCCTAGAACAAAACCAGAATATGTTGACCAGTGGGAGAACACTCCTCATCTATTTACAATATATGAGTTCCCTGTTCACATCTATTGTCAGAACTAGATTCCTCTGAAGAAAGGAATGCGAGGTTCATGTAGACAAGACAGAGGAGTTTAAGGAGCACCAGTCAGCAACTTAGTCATTGGTGCACTCACTTCAGAATGGGAGTTCCCAATTTTAGTCCTGACTTCCCTTGCTACTTACTCAGTTGCACTGAATCTTGTAAAAGGAGAAGTACCATACACCTTTCTGGCACTGTTTCAGTAAATGATGTGGTAGGTAAACCTTTTCCCACTTCTGTATATGTCTGTCTGTATTGTAAAGATGTTCTTTACAGAGTTTTGTGTACGCTGAGATAGGCAATAAGGCTGATGAGCCACATGCTAAAGTGTTTCACTGGCCACAAATTTTGCTGAGACTGAGTATTTCAGCTGCAGACATCTAAACTGTAGAGCCTATGGCGAGATGAGATAAATTCCACACAGGCAATTAAGCATGTCTTCTGGATTACAGTCCTGGAGTAGAAAAACTGCAGGCCATTTGGATCAACATTGAGTGAAGTGCCTAGAAAGCCCCATTTGCTTACTGAAGTCAGGAAAGTAAGCAGCAATTGAATCTAATTTTTTTACTAAGAGAGCTGAAGGTTGGTTGTTCCAGATCTTTAAATCCAGTTTTGGATTTGCCCTTGGATTATAGTGGTAAACCTGGCTATCACTGAGACTTCAAAAATGGGTTTAAATCTTTGTTTTTCCTGTAAGGACTTTTATCTTTCCCATTCTATCATAGTTACTGTATAGAGCTGTTATCAAACTGCTCTCATACAACTCTCAGTTAATGTAATTTTTGTGCTTCTTTGAGTCAAATTTAAATGAAGAAAGTGGAAAGAAAACCATCTGAACAACTGGATATATTGCTGTGCTTTGGAAATAGTTTATCTGTAGATTACAGATACTCAGTTATGATCCTTACATAGGCAAACAACACAGCTAAAGATATCTCTGCAGTATCAGACTAAGTAACTTCATAAATAAATGATGAATTCTGTTCAAAGTAATTAGTGGAAAGATATTTTCACAAATATGTATCAAAGTTTTGTGAAACAGCAGTATGACACTGGGATTAACACAATTTATTACTCTTGCACAATAGTACACCATTTCTCAGAAGCTTAGGTCAGTGTACATTAAATTAAAAGCATAAAAAAGTTTGTCTGTTTGGTGAGAGCTGACCTTCAGCATATGAAAACTCTTTCTTCTCTTAGGATAACCTGATGCATGTGAATTGAAAAAAAACCACCTTGACAGTATCATTACTGAATTAATCCAGACTAGCACTTGCGAGAACCACAAGATAATGGGGACTTCAGTGTCTCTGAAACTGGACAAGCATCTCTTTGACTCTTGTGACAATCCAACACAAACAGCTAAATCAGCAGGCACTTATAAGTAGTTATAATATTTGTCACTGTCACTTAGATTAGTCCACGTTGGTTAAAGACAGATTTATTTCCTGGAGCTGATGGTTTAACCAGTAAAAAACTTAAAAGTAAATGCAAAGATTAAATTAAATTAAATTAAATTTAGAAAGGCTGAATTTGCCTCTCTGGTGTACTCCCTAGAGCTATGAATTAATCCTTATATTGATTAATTACTTCATTGTATATATTTAATGGAAAAGAATGACAAACATTAACCCAATAGTTCAGTGTGTAGCTAAAAGTAATTGATGATTCTTCTGCTCACTGAAGAGTTCCTCATCACATAATGCTATATGAGACAGAATCTTGCTATTGGGAAAGAAATTAAGGACCGCATAGCACAGATTATTTCTCTCTATACATTCTCAGAAAACCAATGTCTGAATGCAGTTGGATGTGAATACATAAAATTATTCCCCATTTTTGCTCTCAAGTCAAACCTCAAGCTCAGTTTATTCAGTATTAGTAGCCCCTGGGAATGCATTCCTATGCTAGAGATAAGCTTCTGACAGAGTTTTATGTGGGATTAGGCTATGCATTGTTCTGTATGTTCCCGGATCTGTGTGCCTCAAGAGGTGCATGCTCATACTACTAGAATGGGAGATTATAAGGAAATAATTGACTTCTTTTTTCTCTGAACTCCAGCGGGTTTCTCTAATCTGTTTGCATGTATTCCCCAATGTGCTTAGGCTTATTATGTAGTGATAATAGTAAAGCAAAACAGATACTCTCTTCCCACTTCAAAATGGTGGGTTTTACTAGCCCTGGTGCTGAGAAGTAAGGAATCCTTTCAAGTCAAAAGGAAATCAAAGGTAAGCCCTCACCTTTTCTTTAATAGGATGATTTGGTTTATTATGGGTAGTTTGGAGAGCATATCATTAGAAAGGGTGTGATGAACTGAAAGCATTAACTATGTCAGATGGTCATAGAATTTCACTAGTATTCCTTTTCCTCTGTTTTATTACCTGATACTTGGCATGGTTGGGTATGGTTATTTCACACATGTGTTTCACCACTTGTGAGAAATACTTGGTCTGGATAAGAATGTATTATCCCTGCTAGATTACGTTTCCTTTAGCCACAAAAGAAAAGCAAATTTATGAGTTCAATAAAAACTGATGTGGCCAAGACAACTTCCCATAATACTTATTTTTAAGGTTTACATTTTTTCAAGAATGTGAACTGGACTAAAAGCAACTGAAATAAATAAATAAATAAAATTTTTCATTTGCAGTAATAAAGATAACAGATGTGAGGTATCTTTTCAACTTACTTTTCCCTCTTTTAATTATAAATATCCTGCAAGTGCCATCTTATCAGAAGGAATTTATGGGTATAAGAATTGAGACTGCTCCCTGTAACTCTGAGTCAGAAGTGATATAGGATTTACTGCAAATTTTAATATATATGTAAGGGTAATGCTCTTAGTTTCAGTGCTTTAAATGCTGGGTTTATGTCCTTTGAAGATACCTCTGATTTAAAAATAATTCTATTTAAAATAAATTTTCATCATTTTGGTGCCAACATTGCTTTAGAACTTTAGTTTCTAAAGAGGGATAAGAAGCTTGCTTACTTCTCGTGACTGTTGCTTGTGTCATTTTATCATTTTGTAAAGTAGGAAGCATGAAGATTGCCTCTGCAACTTCCTATGCAACCCAGTGAGAACAGTGTAGAAAAATTGTGTTTTGGACTCTTTTTCATTCACAGAATTGGAGAATAACCACAGAATCAGAGAATGGTAGAGATTTGAAGGTACCTCTGAAGAACATCTAGTCAAACCCTCCTGCTATGTTCCCACAGTCTATTGCCACAGACTATTATAGTATTAAGATCTTCAACTCCCATCAGTGTTCTTACATTAAATAATTTCAGAATTATACAAGCCGTCTGCCCCAAACCCTAAGATATTTCTTCCTACACTTTTACTCACAGAAGATCTTCTGGATGCTTTGTCTTCCTTGCTAAAGGCCAATTCGTCATGGAAAGGATGGTTAGACATTGGAATGGAAAGCCTAGGAAGGTGGTGGAGTCACCATCCCTGGAGGTGTTTAAGAGAAGACTGGATGTGACACTCAGTGCCATGGTCTAGCCAATATGGTGATGTTAGGCTGGGCTTGATGATTTGAGGTCTTTTCCAGCCTCAATAATCCTGCGATTTAATGTAAACCAGTGCAAAAACTGTCTCAGTGTTTGCCTCTATACTGGTGAATGAAATGCAGTAAAGCCATTGGCCTGACAGAAACACATGACCAGGGTCGCTGTCATGCTTTTAATCAGAAGCAGTATGTGTACTCCCTTTGTTTTAAAAGAAATTTGTCTAGCAGCTTTATGAGGGAGAGACTCATAGGATCATAGAATCACTGAGGTCAGAATGGACCTTTGAGATCATTGAGGCCAAGTATTAAACTGACTGTACCAAATACATCACTAAACCATGTCCCTAAGCTCTGTATCTTCATGACTTTTAATTACACACAGTGATGGCAATTTAAACTTGTGTTAACCTGTTTCAATGTCTGATGACCTTTTCAATAAAGAAGCTTTTCCTAATGTCTAATGTAAACTTCCCCTGCTGCAACATGAGGCTGTTTCATGTTACCCTGTCACTCATTACTTTTGAGAAGAGACCTATACCCAGATTTCTACAATGTTCCAAGAAGTGGTCGACACTGATAAAGTCTCCCCTCAACCTCATCTTCTTCAGACTAAATAGCACAGTAATAGTTCCCTCATCTGCTCTTCATAAGATGTGCTCTCCAGAACCTTCACCAGTTTAGTTCTTCTTTGAATGCACTCTAGGCGCTCAGTATCTTTCTTGTACTGAGTTGCCAAAACTGAACAAAGTACACGAGGTGTGGCCTTACAGGTGAGAGGCACAGGGTATTCTCATGTCTTGACTGGCAGTAATCCTCCAAACTTCACCCTGACTCTCCATGGCAGTTCAAACCCAACTTTTCCAAGGCAAATGGGGAAAAGTTCAATGACATATAGTCTCTTCCTGGAGTATAGTACAAGTTCTAGTGGACTATGAAAATGGGCAAAGGTGATGTCTGTTTTGTAGTCAGGTGTGACAAGTTCAAGCCTATGACTTGAGACCCCTTTGTACCAGCTAAATCAGACCCAACTCTCCAGCCTCAGTGATCAAAAGTTCTCATTTCTGCTGTGTTCACTGGGAAGTAACCCAGTGTTCCTACTATTCCTCTCCCCATTTCATACCATGGGGCCCTTGTGGGAAGAGGGACAGGTGTTTCGGAAGCATTCACTAATATTATGGTGGAACGGTGACCATCAGTCTCAGATCCAACACTTGGCTGTAGGAATTTGTGGTGCTTTGTTCTTCTTTCCCTTCTATTTCTCAGGCTGTGTTGGTAGCTAATACATTTCTGAATACGTCACAGGCTCATAATGCTCGTTGGATTTCCTTCATTCATTGGTCACAAATTGAAACTAAAGAACTGGTGCATTACATGCACACATATCAACCACAAGATAAATATCTCAGGAAAGCAGCACTGCAACAATGAGTACAGCAGCAATCCTACTTATACTAGTCATGGTATTAGCACTCAAAATCTTGTTTATGCACAAAGAGAAAGCACACTCCACATATGTGAATATACAGTCAAGAGTTTATTATATCTCAAATCTTAACAATCTGTTTGTACTTGTCAGTGCTTAATTGTCACATGAAAAAAAAAGAGTAATAGTAAATTTAGAATGCCTCTGTATATGCATGTGTTCTCCTGGCAGTGTGTTCACCTTCCCACTGGTTTTCTGATCCTAACGAAAGTGGTTTCATACTGGCTCTAGTGATGGTGGTGGCAGTGGTGATGTTACAGTAAGTATGAGCATCTGCAATCTTTCACCAGCTGAATGATCATATTCATGTTGCTGGTTTCTTCTTGTTCAGCTCCAAATCTGCATAACCTTAGCAGCCTGCAAGGGACTACTTTGTAGCTGAGAGGTCTCCAGTGTCAAGTCTGTGCCCATCAAGTATCATCCCATGCCTGTATGTATGCTTCATCCAGTATCTCTGCTTCTGAAGGCCACTTCTATTATTTCTTTACACTACATAATTTTGTTGAAGTTATAAACATCTCATTCTCTACAGAATAATCACCTGTTCCTGCTCTCTATAGAGAAATGTGTTTGTACCACACAAAGATAACAAAAGGAAAACAATTAACCATAGACATATGTCAATTGAAGTAATTACTGTCATATCCAAATCAAGCAAAACAAAGCTGCAGGCAGGTCAAGAGATGTTCAGATTCAGGAAGACTAGTGAGCCTTTCTCCTGAGTCTTTACAAATTCAGTACCAAACTTATGGCTTGTCACTTGCAGTGTTGATACCAATATAATGGGTATTTAAAAGAGTGCTAACAGCAAATCTATCAAAGCATTTAAGGTATACTGTTTTTTTGGGTTTTTTTTCTTGGCATGTGTTGATGCCTGTATACATCAGTACCTATTGGAAATATTACCTGAAATGTTACTTTGCAAATGTAGTCAGATGACTTGCAGGATGAACTGGAATAGAAGGTCATTTTTCTACCATGCTGGTCTTGTGACACAGGTGATATCACATGATAATGTAACCACTCTGCATGCTGGGGTAGAAAGAGTGGAAATGCAATTACTTGAACAGTTTTTACTGTTTTCTGCAGTGGTTACTGTTACAGATTTTAAGGTCAAATAAATGATAGTAATATAAAATGAAATGTCAGAAAAAAAAAAAATCACTCTTGGAAGCCATGGCAAAAAGCAGTGTCAGAACAGTGCTTTCTGTCTGATTTCTGTCTAATCATCTATTTATAATTATATATATATCAACCAGAAGCTAAATAAGGGTCTGAAACCTATGACAGCCTGACAGCCTGACAGACTGTACAAACGTCATGGGTAATTCATGACATGACATGATATGACATGACAGTTTTGGAAACCAGTTTAATATTGGCTTAAGGAACCAACTAGATATCCTGGGATGGTCCCTTCACGTGACATGACATCCTAGAGGCCAATAATGTCCCTTCCCATAGGCCTGTAAAGACCATGTGAACTAGCTGAACCACTTCTTTATTCACTGAGCCAGCATTCAGAGCAACTGTTTTCTTCCTCCCCCTGCCATGTGAAAGTGTTGAAATGATTACCCTTTTCATCTATCTTTTTATGACTCCTTCTTTCCTCCCTTGAATTTCTAATTCACCTTTCTCATTCTCCTGATCCAGTCTTTGGATTGTTTTCTCCCCATACATCTTTTCTTTTCTTATTTTCCCCTCTTCTTTCCTTTCTCCCTTAGTTGCTAAGGAGAAAGAGAAAATGGAGATTGTTTTTGCTTTTGGTATTTCTCAGTGAATCTTTTGTTCTTGGTATGTACTTTCATGATTTCCAAGCTCTGGGTGATGCTGCTGGGTTTTTGTTTTATTTATTTGCTTATTGCCTTTTTCTATCTATCTAAGGCATTCATCCTGACAGAAAGGTATGAAGAGGCTGCCTTTCCTGTTTTGTTTTCTGACCAGGGAAACAGCTATAATGATTGGATAACAGGTGAGGGCATCCTCAAAGACTGAAAAGCCTGTAACACCTGGGACAAATGTCCAGAGTCTGGTCTCATCTTTGCCTGTTGGGCATGCATTCCCATTGCAAAATACAGTGTAATTTTAACTCTGTGTTCAAGAGACAATTTGCATTGTAATAACAAAGGTGTAGTAGAATTAGCTGCATTGTTTGAATGATTTTCACAATACCTTCCCAGACTGTGCCTCACTCAGCTGAGTCCTTAGTACAGCATTTCTCCCACAATCTCCAACCATTCACTAAGAAAAAATAATGCATGTAAAATGTGACACCAGAACCACAGCAGTTTTTTCATATGACCTCAAAAACCAAAATCATATGAAAATGTTTCTAAACTGTTTTGTTGGTTTTTTTTAAATCTGTATGCTAGTAAATGCAAAAATAACTTTCTGAGAACAATTAGGGGGAAAATACAAAACGTATCTCTTAGATGAATTAATTGTTCTACTTGTAAACATCCGTTGGGGTATCACATCCTGGAAAAGCCACTCGGTTTCATTTCATGTGGAGGTTAATGTTTGCTGGTTCCCATGCACTGACAAGACATAGCTGCTTTGTGTGCATATATGAGAAGCACACCTTCCACTGTATTCAGTACCTCTGTATTATGCAAATAATAAACATACAGCTAGTCTCGGGAAATTATTTTTCTCATGGTATTAATTAGAGACATTAAACATGAGTTTTCCGCAACTGGATCAGAAAAGAAGACAAGTAGTAGTATATATCCATAATTTGCATTTAGTTAAGTGTTCCAAATCTACTGCATTAAAACTTGTTACTCGCACAGCTATATTTTTTATAATAGGTGCACAAACACAGCTTTTTTTAGAGGGGAAAAAAATGTATTATGTAGATTTGTCCTCATTTTTCCTGTTGCCTTGTCTTCAACTCAGCAAGTCTCTCACCAAGTCACTAGTAGAGCAATAAATACTCATTTAGAAAAATGAGCCAGTCAGATCCTCCACTGTTAACTAACCAGGTGGCTTTTACTTAACATACATCACAATGTCTGAAGGTCCCAACATTGCCCTCAATGTAGTTTTTAGCAGTTCATCGTATCATTTAATTATCCCTGAGGATGATGCATGATAGGGGATGTGGTATATGAACACAATGGATTAAGTGTCTCTGAGGGTTTTCCAGAGTCCCATTGCCTGACTCAGCTTCTTGTGTTACCTTGTTTTTCAAGGTCTAGGGTAGTGTTTCAGGCAATGGCATGGGCACTGCATATGTTTCCAGACATCTGATGTTTGCTTCCACCATTATAAGCACATGACACATACTTTGATGTGTTTGTGGCCATATAATTAATCTGCCAGACCCAAGCATATTTATACTTCAGTCATAGTCCTCAATATCACAGAATCTTTAACCAGTTGGCTTGTGTGACTGAAGTACAAACTTCACATTCATGGATAACCTGTGTGACAGTGCTCATGGTCTAGCCCACCTTCAATCACTACCTTTATGTGTTATCCCTTCCTTGATGATTTGGCTGTCATGGGCCCAGCAAACTGTAAATAAAACAGCCTTATGTTGCCAGTACAAATCCATTTGATCCACTTCAGTCTTAGCAGTCTGGTCCACGTGCTGCTAGTTTTGATGTCCTTTAGTGGCCCAATCCTTAGGGACATGGATATTCATGACATGTATTCTGACAGCCAGATCCTCTACTCAAGCAGCTTATCTTGACATAATCCAGAAGCCTTGCACTGCCAGTTGCTTTACTTCCATTTCTATAACCACTCCCTAGATGGCATTTGCCACCACCCGTGAGACAGTACACAGACACTGGTCACTTTTCTTTCTCAACAATACTAAAGAGAATAAGATGGCTTTTTTTTTTTTTAATAGCAAAATCAGACATCCAAATAATTTGAACTATTTCCTTCTCTATCTCAAAACCTTCCTCTGCTATGTTGATCCATATGATGATATAGTCAATACATTGCAGGTGTTCTGGAACTTCATTCTGTTCCAAAGCAGTCTGGATCATTCCATGGCACATGATGAGGCTGTGTTTCTGCCCCTGCAGCAGACGTACTGGACATCTTTTCAAGTAAAAGTGAAGTGTGTCTGCAAGACACTGTCAAAGGGACAAAGGATAATGCATTGGTGATATCAACTGCCATGTACCACTTTTTAGTGGTTTTTGACTGTCTTTGACTGCAGTTCCTGTTGTGGTACTAGCATGTCCAGCACAGCAGCATTCAGCAGGAGTTTTAATTCATGCAGTCATCCGTAGTCTACTGCTGGTATCTACATTAGATGGTGTCACTGGCTATATTGAACTATTAATTGAACTATTTTTGACCACCCCTTGGCTCTCTAGCTGACAAAACAGATTTTGGATAGAAGTCGGGGAATCTCGATTGATGAAGTATTGCCACTGGTGTATCACTGTGGTAGTTATTAACATCTGCCATTGTTTATCCTTCAGTAACCCCTACACTGAAGGGTCTTCCAGGACACTGAGCAAGATACACAACTGTTCAATTTTCTCCATCTTCATGGCAACAATACCAAAAGGTATCTTTCTGAGTCCTTGAAACACCATCTCCTGAGGTAGTCTATGCCAAAAATATACAGAGCCTCTTGGCCAGTCAGAATGAAATGTTTATACCACCCAGTGAGACTCATTTCCATTCCCAGTACAGCGGTGTGTTGGGATCTTCCTGTCACCCCAGAAATACAGATGAGTTCTATCTCTTTATATCTTCATTTCATTAAAGTACATTGTGCATTGGTATCTACTAGGGACATACTCCTGGGACATGCCAGGCTATTGGATCCACAGTGTCCAGTAAGTCTGAATCTCTCTTTCCCGCAAATACCTGTAGTCAGGACCCCTCTAATCCTGATCAGAATCACTCTTTGAGAAAATTAGAGGTTTAGTAGTCTCTTCAAGAGTATCAAAAATAAGATCTTGTTCTATCTGGGGAATTTCCACTGGAAACAGATGTAACGTTTTTCTTTCATGATAATTTACCTCTGTGCATCTAGGATCAAAGTGGGTTTCTTCAAAATGTCTGTCTGTGGTCGACTAGGTAAACCCATAGTATCATAAAATGTGTTGGGCTGAAAGAGACCTTTAAAAGTTGTCTAGTATAACTTCCACACAATGAGAAGAGGTGTCTTTAACTATATCAGGTTGCTAAGAGTCACATCAAACCTGACCATTAATGCCTCCAGGGATGTATCTTCTACTACCTGCCTGGGCAACCTGTTCCACTGTTTCACCACCCTCACTGTAAAGAACTTTGTTCTAACATCCAATCTAAATCTACCCTGCTGTAGTTTAAAACCAGTGCCCCTCATCCTGTTGCTACATACCCTTGTGAAAATTCCCTCACCAGCTTTATTGTAGGCCCCCTTCCGGTACCATAGGGCTGCTATAAGATTTACTCAGAGGCATCTCTTCTCCTGGCTCTCCAGGGTACCCTGTGGTATGTGCCTTCCATGATCTCTATGTTGAGCAGAGGAATCTCCTAACAGTTGAGATACAGGCCTGTACAGGTGGGAGTAGGGTACATCCTCCCTGAATTTCTGGAACTCCTGAGATGCAGACTCATAAGGGGGAAGAAAGAATTTTTTTTTATTGTCAGAACTGGTTAGACAAAAAGGACACTTGTTCAGGCACTGTTACTAACATAACATCATGTAGTTATGTTAGTTACTCACTCTTTCCTCCTCCACTACAGTGTGATGGGGAAGAGAATCAAGAGAGAAAGGTAAAACCCCATGAATTTAAACAAAGACATTTTCACACAATAATAGAATCATTAGGGATAGGAAGGGACCTTGAAAGATCATCTAGTCCAATCCCCCTGCCACAGCAGGACCACCTAGACCAAGTCACACAGGAACAGATCCAGGTGGGTCTTGAACATCTCCAGAGAAGGAGACTCTACAACCCCTCTGCGCAGCCTGTTTCAATGCTCTGTTAGCCTGACTGTGAAGAAGTTCCTTCTGATAGTTATATGGAATCTCCTATGTTCCAGCTTGCACCCATTTTCCCTTGTCCTATCACCAGATGACCTTGAGAAGAGCCTGGCTCCGTCTTCCTGACACCCACCTCTCACATATTTATAGGCATTAATGAGGTCATCCTTCAGCCTCCTCTTCTCCAAGCTAAAGAGACCCAGTTTCCTCAGCCTTTCCTCATAAGGGAGGTGTTCTACTTCCTTCATCATTTTCATTGCTCTATGCTGGATACCCTCCAGCAGCAATATGTCCTTCTTGTAATGAGGGACACAAAACTGGACACAACACTCCAGATGTGGTCTCACTAGTGTAGGATAGATGGGGAGAAGAACCTTCCTTGGTCTTCTAACCACCCCCTTCTGTTCCCCCCCAGGATGCTGTTGGCCCTCTCAGCCACAAGAGCATACTGCTGGCTCATAGTCACTTAAAAAGAGCAATTAAAGAAAAGGAGAAAAAACAGCAATTAAAACAATATTAATTAAATAACATCACTGATATGCAATACAAGAGGTCACAGTCTGGAATCTGCCTCCTAACAGAACAAACTTTTGTACAGCATGCTTCCCCTGTCCTTATAAGTACTTATATTATGCCAGTAAGGTATTGAATATCCCATTCATTGCTTGTGTTTGGCTGTCCTGGCTATTGCCTCTTCCATTATCTTGTGAAAATGAACCCTATCCTAGATGAAACCAAGACAACAAGAACATACCAAGCTCTCCTTTTGAACTACCACAACCAAGAAATATTTTATGCTATTGATTTCCCCTTTATATTCTTCCCTTCTCTTACATGTTTGCTACAATATATTTGTACCACTGCTTCAGACGACATTTTTCTGGTAATTGCCAACTAAATTAAGATATTCTTAAAAAGCTAATTCACGGAGAATTTCATGCAAATGAGGCTGACACTTTCATCATCAGCTATAATAAACTATGCTGATTGACAGGAAAAACCCTTGCATTTTTCGTAAGCAGCATCACTGTTGCAATGAGTGTTATACTAGCTGTTGCACCAGAATAGATACAGAAGCAAAAGACACTGAGTTACAAAGATGAGAATTTATCATCTGGCATCTGAATTTGGAGCAGATATGAGTCAGTCACTGCATCCTGGTACTTGGGTAATTAAGGTGTCCTTTAAAGCCACTGAGCGTTGCAGCCTCCATTCCCTGATGCCAACTTTACCCTGGCGACCAGTTTTAAGATTCATCAGTGGCTTAGAAGACCATGTCTTTCCTTTTATTTGAAACCTGGGATTTCTTGGATCCCTAGAACAGAAGAAAACCGAGGTATTTACCTAACAAATTAGCTTCCCGATACTTATTTCAGTATTTTCAAAATGGCTTAAGGTTTTGTCCACAGACTGTACACAGAGCACCTGATCATGGAGAAAATAAATGGCAGCTGTTTCACCAAGACAGATTTTAATATTTGTCCCAGGCTTCTTTAAAATCATACACATATAATTAGTAAGAACTAAAATAAATTGTAAGGCTTACAATGCAAGTCTAACTGCAGAAAAGTAATTTCTGTCTTGTAATTATTATTATTATAAGAAATATAAGTACTCTGGTATTTGATACAGAGGTGTGGCTTCAGAAGTTAGCCCTGAAGTTTCTCCATAGGTATGGCTAAAGACAATGACATTGTTAAAAGGTTTTGAAACAGCATCACCCCACTCCTTTGAGAATACCTTCAGGATTATTTCAGCAGCACCTTGCTGATGTGGCAACAGTATAAATAGTTAGGTCAGAGACATTATCATTCCTTTGGGTATGCTGTTTCTGTTGCGTGACTAGGCAGCCCAGCCAGTCAAATTAATCTGTGGCTGGTGTTTTCCCCAGTTTTGCAGATCATGTGCCATCTCCTTATAAATTCATAAACAAAAAACACACAAAAAAATATTTCTTTTTCCTTCTTTGCAACAACTACTTTACAACATATAGCATAAAATCCCTGATCTGAAAAGTGACTTAAACTTGTTCAAATTTGAGCACCTGTATGATGTCACTGAACTCAGCAGGGATCATTTGTGTGCTGAAAGTGAGGCTTTGGGATTTTACTGAATTGAAACCCACTTGAGATATTTATGCGCTGCAAGTCGATACATGTTTGTTTTAATCAAATTGGCACTTGAACTTTAAGTTCAAGTCTGGCAAAAAGTAAGGTTGAATTCAAGCTGCTTCTATGAGCCTCATCCTAACCATTAGTGTTTTGGAAAAGTAAAGTAATCTGCAGTCTTGACTACCTATACTAAATCCAGTGTTACCAGATGTCTGTAACTGCTACTTACTTGGGACAATAATTATATGTAACTGTGATTATGATTTAAATGATTCAGCGCAATATTATGGCCTGGTTTCTTTCTAGTCTTCCATCACATTAATAAAAAATCCTATGTAAGTGTATGAAATGCTTGCTGTTGCTAGGTCTGGCTGCACACTGGAAGGCAGAAACAGTACCAATAAGGAATTAATTTTTTGTATGGATGTTCTTATACCACCTTCCTGCTTATATTAATGCATTAGTTCAGCTCACTAGTACTTTTCTTGATACTGTATACTAGTTTATCAGTTGAGTTATGTGTTGCTCTATTTTTCAGAACTGCTTGAGAACTAACAAGATTATGCTTTAAATGGTATCTTTTCAGTTTTCTAATGTTTGTGGCACAGGATAGGCACTCAGTAATTTCTAATTAAAATCCAAGTATTTATTTTTGGATAGTTCCTCGACAAAGCCTTTCTTTCTTTTCAATTAATTTATCTTACTACAGACTATATAATAACACCACATAAATACATTTTGAGTCTTCATTGCCTTATAAGTGCAATGACTAGTCAGGTGATTACACTGATACTATTGATAATGAGAGATTACTGTGTTGTCTTAAAGTCTTGGCTAGTGTGAGACCTACTGGCCTGTTTTGACCACAGTTAGAGGCAATGTTAACTGCTTCAATAAAAGAAATACTTGAACACTTTTTCTGTTGCTGCCCCTTCACCAGCAGCTCTGCTGCAGCACTTCAGCCATTCACCTCATGGGGAGCTTCCCTCAAGCCTTTCCCAACTTTCTTTGTCACACAGGAAGCTGTTTTTATCCATCCTAGTTGATCTGAAATTTATGAATGAGTACAGCATTACATACTTGTTTTCTGGGCACAGAAATCTGTTTTGACAAAGCATACTTTGGCACAGGTGAAGAAAGACTCACCCAACTTCCTTTGTGGAGTTATCCCTGCCCTATTTCCATCTCCTGTGTCTTCTCAGCTGCACTTGTACAATTTGATCACAGCAGCACCATCCTCTTGCAATGCTTAAGTCTGAATATTTTGCTTATTAAATTCTTGCATTTTTTCCTAGATTTCAGCTGCAAGCTTAGCGAAAGCCAGCAAAAATAACAAAGCAGAAATGGGAATGGAAAACTAGTCTTTCATCTACAGAGATATTCATTTCAGCCTGTATTACATACCAAATAATCTGATAAAGCAAGTCCAACTATAGAAAAAATTATATGTATTTCCATTTCTCATCTGCATTGTTCTAAAGGGAACTTTTACCTTCTCTGCATCACATGTCAGTGAGTGATGCTACATTGAGTAGGCCATTGTCTTGATCTGTTGTGGAGATTCCTTTGTCCTTGTCACATTTTGATCCCGTATCTGCATTCAGTTTTAGTAATATGGAAATCTTAGAGTCATTTCTTGTCTATACAATGGGGTTTTTCTCCCTTTAGCCACTTAACTTACAGTGCTCAATAACACCATGTACAAGCAGCAGTGTGCTTTTTATGTACATTGTGGCTCATACCTCTATCACGCTGTATCTCAGAGGTCCTGCTGCAGAGTATAGCTTTGGGTAAGTAACAAGAAACATAAAACAAATTGTACTTGGAAGGTATTCTGAGAAAGAAGCAAGGAACATGCAGAATCCAAAGAAGAAATGTGTCCTGAGACTTCTTTCAATGTTTCAGGCTAGTGGATAAGCTGTATCTTGAAGTCACTCAACCCTTAGTATGTATGAATAGCAAATGGCTCCTGCTGCCTGGAGCTCTGCTCAAGTCAAATTATTTACAATCCCAGCTTAGTCTCCAATCTGCCTTTTTTCCCCTGGTGAGTTAAATTTTGCATAGCTATGCTAGTCTGACAGTGACTGCCCTTAATATCCCCATAAATCGACAGGCAGCTCATGGATCTCATCCTGTAAATAAAGGGACTGCAAATTTTTAAAAATGCATTATATATATATATACACACATATATGGAACAGCTTCTGCAAAACAGCATTTGTTGTTGTGCGGCTAACTCTTACTTGAAATAACATTGATTTTTACCCTTGAAAGTCTTTCCAGACCTTCAATAAAATATGGTAAAAATGGCTTTGGACGTAACTCTCCTGCCATCAACAGAAACTGAAAACCATAAGGGTAAAACGCATACCATTCAACAGGAATGAATCTCTGAAATATCAGCTCCTGCCCTAGAAGGACAATGCTGCCTTTTGTGTACTGGAAAAGATTTTCTAGAAATGTGAATATATTTGCTCAACAATTTTTGTTGCCTTCTCATCCCCATTTGCAAAATTTATTGTTTTCTTTGAAAAATGCTCATAAGAAATCTGTTGGTTTTTTTTTTAAAATACGTTTGTACTATCATAGGTCATCAAGTACAGTATGAAAAAAAAACCCATATTTGGCCAAGAATAGCTTCATTCTCAAAATTATAAAACTCCAACGTTTTGTGTCATCTCATTGTTTCTGATGCCTTGAACATGTCTGTCCTTTCTTGTACACTGTGGATAGATCGTGTTTACTTTTTTTACAGAGCTTTGCACAATGTGGTGTGACTATGGCTCTTGGAAGAATAATAATTTTTAAAATCATTGTTTCTTTTAAACTATTTTAAGTAAAATTACCTCTAAGAATTACAAACCCAAGGGAAAAGACTGATAGATCGTGTCTGAAATATTAATGCAAATTCTTCTACTGTGGGTGTACAACAGGCACTATTACATGTGTTGTGATGTAAGCGTCTAAAGATCTATGTGTACATGATGACATCTAATTTGCATAGCTGGAAGCACTTGAGAGTGCAGATTTTGCAGGACCCATATAAGTTCCATATTACACTCTTTACATTGTAAGCTAATGTGTGCCTCTCAGAAGAGAATTGTCCTAACAACTTAGTTTTATAGTGGTAACTGCAAATTAGTCATTACAAAAAAAAATGTTTGTAGAGGTACCATGGCTGAGTGCGTTCATTTTAATGTGCTCTGCAACAACAGAGTGTGTGATCATGATGCTGATATAGCACTGAGAATTACTCCAGGAGATTAACATTGTTTCCCTCTATGAAGAGAGGTCTGGTGGGCATCTATTATTTGTTAGAGGTTCTGTGGTTCTGTTATGTGTCAATTATTATTAAAGAAATAATTATAAATAAAGATATTGTAGTATTTCCATAGGTGGGGAAAACTGTTAGAGATATATAAGCATGTGGATAAGGAACAAACTGTGTGTGTATATATACACACACACACACACACACATATACATCAATACACACATATATAATCAGAACATAGCCTTTAAGGCACTGCATCTTTACAGAATCACAAAATGGCAGGGCTCAGAAGGGACCTCAGGAGATTATCTAGACCAGCCCCCATGACAAGATAACCTGGAGCAGGTCACACAGAAATGCGACTGGTGGGTTTTGAAAGCCTCCACTGAAGGAGACTCCACAACCTCTCTGGGCAGACTGTTCCAGTGCTCTGTCACCCTCACAGTAAAGAAGTTGTTCATGATATTGAGGTAGACTTTACTGTACTTGTACCCATTGCCCCTCATCTTATCACACGGCACACTGAAAAAAGGCTGTCCAACCACCTTTCTTGACAACCACTCTTCAGATAATTGCAGATATTAATAAGAACCTCCTTTAACCTTCTCTTCTCCAGACTAAGCACCCAAGGTCCTCTCAGCCTTTCCTCATAGGAGAGGTGTTCATGTCCCTTAATCATCATCCTAGCCATTAGACTCTCCCCAGCAGTTCTCTCTCTCTTTTGAATTGGGAAGCCCAGAACAGGACAAAATATCCAGATATGGTCACACCAGGGCACAGTAGAGGGGAAGGAGAACCTCTGTAGTAAGTAGCACTGAACTTCTCAAACTCCATTCTTATTACCTACTCAGTATTTTTGCAGTGGTTGTTAGAGGAGCTATTATTACTACATGGAAAAGCATGGTTATACTCACTTCATACTTTTCATCTAAAGATAGCCAAACTCTTTTCAAATTTAACATATATATCCCATGTCAAAATCATTATTCAGATACTGTATGGGGAAAAGAACAGTAGTATTATGCCTAAAGTGATACATGAGTCTTGTAGCAAGACAAAATTGGAAGTAACATTCTCTAACTTGGTAACATAATCATTATCCTCAAATAATTAATCTTTCTCTGTGGCTGAATGTTGACTACTAAGCTTTTGTTCAGTTAACAGCTGAATTTAGTGAGCTACGATTCTGTGATTCCATGACTCTCTAAGCACAGGGTGTGCAAGAAAAAAGAAGTAATCAAACCCTGGTGACTATGTGAGAGAGAGAAAAGGCAGCAACTGCTGATTTCAGTCACAGGCTGAAAAGTGCTGCTTGGAGAGGTTCCCTTGTTTTGGAGCTGCTCAGCTATATGCTGTTTGAAGGTACAGGGATGATTTGCCACAGCTGAGTGGATTACCAAATAAGCTGTATCCAGCTAGGTGACAGAGGGTCTGCTTTAACAAGCGAGAGGGGGAAAGAAGTCCTGATTAGGCTCCTGTCTGAGTGCCTGGTCTTACAGTATGCATAAAGGAGGAGGTAGTCAACAGGTAATGTGAACTGACAGATGTTCCCATCTGTTCATTCTCTGGGGCAACATGAACTGCTGTGTTATCTGGCTGGGAATATTTTTGCTGTGTTAGCTGTTTGGGATTTAATCCAGGGCTGGACTTTATCATACACTACTGCTTTAGCTGTTTCACATGTGAAATATTAATGAGCATAAAAAAGTTCTTGAGAAGGACCCTATAACCTCATTAGTGCACTAATGCAGGCAATGAGAGAAAGAACTTCTACTTCTTTCTCTGATGAATATTTAATACAAATACACCACTTAAATATTCCTACAGCACACACTGAAGTCTAGACTTACTTCTTCCCACCTAAGAGCTCCAGCTGTGAGGTTCTAGAGGTAGGAGTGCTGGCTTGTCTGCCTGTGGTTCCTAGGAAGTTCAATTCAGTTGTTTGGTCCTGGTGTCTGCATGCTACAGATATGGCCTTGCACTGGCAAGTGGGGAGAAAGTTAACTGTGGGGCACAGTAGGGAGGTATGCTGCTCACAGCTGATTCCAGCCTTGCCTGGTGCCTGCATGCACAGAGATGCCCCATGAGCCCAGTGAACCTTAGCACCTGGAAAATAAGAAATAGATCCTTGGACCTCTGGTGTTTAGGGTCATTCTTCACAGAACCATAGCATGCTTTGGATTGGAAGGGATCTTTAAAGATCTCCTAGTCCAACCCTCTTGCAGTCAGCAGGGACTGCAAAGGCTTTGATGATCTTAATCTTTGAAGACTGGAGATCTGAACGGACAAACATCTTCTTAAATTTCTTTCTGGATCAAGCCTTAACTGACTCTCACAGGAGACATGCAGTGCAAGTGCACTGAAGTATAAAATGGACTGGCAACTGCTCTGCACAGACACTCAGGCTTACTTATGTCATAAAATGATAGATCATGAAGGCATACTACTTATATTTGTTCCTAGTAAAGGATTCGCATTAACAACAAGTTTTCTTTTTTTTGCCTGCAGATGAATTCTGATGAATTCAGATTAATTCTCCTCACTCGTTTAAAACCAGATTTTACCTGCTTTGGTGTTCACAATCTGGATGTTTCACATTTCAAGCAGATCATAAAGCATTCCAGACATTGAAAGCAAAAAAGTGCTTCTTAAAAAAGCTCTTCATGTCCCATACATAGGGTTTGTTTAAAGCTTTTGCTATAAAGCAATTCACTGAATAGTGTGTTTTGATGCCTGAATGTTTTATTCCCTGCTGCAGGATAATTTGAGGCCAGGTACTTACCTTTTTTTTTTCATGCAATATGTTTTCTTGGAGGTATATGACCTTGGTTTGTTGATAACACTCGAAGATATATTCAGCAACTTCATTTGTTGAGGCATGCTGCTTCATTAAGTCAATCCCCATACATCTGCAGCATTACAGTATTAAAGCAGAGTGCATGCATGTATAATGGTGCCAAAGAGACACTCCATAGGAGTCCTGGGAAGGTTAAAAGGTAGCCCTCATCTTCTGTTTTCTTTCTCACAATATCTCCTAGATGTTCTCCACAAGAAATTTCACATCCCTTTCTCAAAATTCTTGGTCTTACTCCGATTTTTTGGTGTGCTTCATGTATTTTCAATATTTTATATAGAGCAGTGGATATGTAAGGTTCATAGTGCAACTGTTTTGGTACAAATATCTCAGACCCTTGGGGTGGCTTTGAACCAAAAGGTGAAAAAAACCCCAAACTTGGAACTTAAACTTTAGAAGGAGAATGTATGCACTGGATCTAGGAGCTCTAAGATGCTGTGGGAGGAATGGACTATCAGGAAAAACACACAGTACTGCAGAGAGAAACAAGAGTGCAATCAGGGAAAAAGCTCCCTTTCTTGTCCAGCAACTTTTTTTGGTTGTTTTTGTTTGCTTGTTTGTTTATTTGCTTGTTTTTTTCTGAATAGATGTATTTTTAAAAGACTATGAGCATCCTTAAAGTCATAAGTCATCAGTTGTGCAAGGTTGAGCCTAGCTTTGGACCTAGGTGCCAGCTATATGTAGTCTTCTTTTGCAGTCAAGCAGCTAAGGGAAAAGCAGAAAGGAAATAGGAAGACTTAGGTCTTCAGTAGCTGCTGTTGATACAAAGGATATTGCATAGGTTCCTTCTGGAAGCTATGACTATTCTACTAATTGCTTCAAATTCCTTAGACGGATTTTCACAATTTCAAAGTGTCAGACAAATACAAAGAACACACAAAACCTATGGCATCATCCATGAGCAGAAGCACATATCAAGATAACTTTCAGAGCTAAGTTTCCTTTTGCTGCCCCTGTAGCCATGCCATATTGTCCATCTGAAAAATCACATGGTGCTTGTGTTTATAAGAGAAGTTTTCTGTCTTGGTACTTGCAGCTGTTGATCTTTCCTCTTGCTCTGGGGTATGAAGCAGAACAATACTCAAACTGTAGTGGTCTGACTCCAAACACCATTCTTAACCTGACAACAAATATTTGGTCTCACATCTATCCCTACCCTTTCAAAATCTTTATGCACTTCTGTCTGATCATTTCTTCCTGCAGAATAATTATGCAAAATGATAAAGCAAAGAGAATAATGTTTACTGAGGTACACCAACAGTAAAAAAGCCTATGAAAACAAGATACTCATTAGTTTTCTCTGACACAACCCCACATACATGAAATAGGTGATACAGCCTTTGTTTCACCAGGTCCGAGAGTGAGGAATTGGGAAGACCTGTCTGAAAGCAAAAGAAGCTCATTGCGATGTTGACATCATCCCAATTCAGATTAAATACTTCTGAAAAAGATATTCTAAGATAGTTTTGGCTGCTAAGGTTGCTAAGAAGCTATGTAGCATTTGAACTTCTTGCTTTAACTCAGCAGCTGACACATTTAGCTAGCATCAACCCATTTTAATAAACCTGGGGGAAAATACTATTTGATACATAAACAATTATTCTATAAAAATACACCTATAAATATAAGACAACTACATTTGTGCTCAATGATTTGCGTCTTTAACTTTGTTGCTATCAGCCAAATATCCTAACTCTTATGGTGCCTTAGTGACAGTGATCCCAATCATGAATCTGGCAGTGTCCTGATTTAGTAGTCACAGTATCACACGGTATCACAGTAATGATAAGGTTGGAAAAGACCTTAAAATCACCCAGTCCAACCTAAATCCAAATAAACCAAGTAAACCTAGCATCTAACATCTAGATCATGCCACTCAGCACTTCATCCAGACTAACCTTAGTCCATGAATTCTCTTAAGTTGTCCAAAAGCCTTGTATAGCAAGGCCATAGTCAGGGCAAGAAAATGCACCTGAGCTAACTTACTACCAGGAAATTAGTTTTGCAAGACTAGTAATCCACAACAGAAATTTTCCCACAAGTCTGGCAGAGGGAAGGTGTGGAGTGAGATAGTGAATTGTGGCATTGTGGAGGACAGATACCTTATCAGCCACTGAAGAGCCTGAGCACTGGAGGACTGTCATAGACAACGTATAGTGGCAGAACAAAGCATCACATGACTAGTTCCATAATGATTTAATGTAGCCTCTAGGCAAAGTCTAAGACTAAAACAACACACTTAAGGAAAGCTTGGCATGGAGTTCTAGATTGGAAGCTAATACTAAACTCACTGTCTCACTGTCAAGGGACTTCTCAAAATGGCATCCTGAACTCATCTTTGCTACCTGTCTGCTTTGCATCTATGTAAGGTCCTTGTGTAATGATATCAATGATATCTACAAGGTTGGGCAATCTTAGATGTTGCTGAGAGTGGAAACCCACGTGTAGAAAAGAACTGTGATCTCTGTGAAAGGTCCTGGGAAATAGCAGTGTCTGTGCTTTGTCCGTGGAGTCTAATCTGTTGAGGAAACTATTGATTATATAGATTATCAGTGCTAAGGGTTAAAACCTGGGGAAGACTGTAGACTTCAGAGGCTAGCAATAACAGATTTCATGGCTTCTTTTGAGTTAACAATATTAAAGATGATTTGTCACACACAAAATTGTTAGAAACAGCTTTTATTAGAGAATAATCAGGAAGGGTTGTGTCCTACCTTGGGCTATGGTTTTGTGAGCTTCACTTCCATTAGAAATTAAAGATTTGGTAGTCTTAAAATCAATAAATCTACTGGTAAAATTTCAGTTTATGTAAGTATCAGGTTGAGGAAAACAAGGTACAGTGATATAATAGTTGTATATACATAGTACAGTGGACTCCAGAACCACCACCACCATCTTGACCAGCTTTGACGCTCAAGATATGCACCTCATTTGTTCTGTACTTTAATGTTAAGAGTTTAGTGATAAATTTTCTTTAACATGAAAAATACCAACAGGGAACTTGGAGCAAGTCAACTTGACTTAATAACATACTATTATTAACATCTTTTCAACGACAGCTAGATAGAGGACTTTTGCATTCAAAGAAATCACAAACTGGTTAGGCTTATTCAATTGACCTCTGGTTATTCTGACTACATAGATTCCTCCAATTTGACTCATTCTTTTTCCCCTTAGATGCAGCCTTAGTTCATCATTAAGGACTGTTACTACAACAGCTCTTGAGAAAACGCGCTGGTTTTCCCCAATTATTGGGGGTAGTACAATTGCATGATAAGCTGCAATGGATTTATGACAACACGTTCAACTCAACCACATGGCAAAGAATAAACTGACTACAAAGCTAGACCTTCACCTTTTCTGCATTCTTGAACTATGTCTGAACTGAATAATTATGTTTCTCAACAGAAAGAAAGAGAGAAAGATGATACCAGAGCACCCATGTCATTTAGCAGTGGGCCTACATTGCCTCTAGCATTAGTTTTTATCAGCAATGTATTTGAAGTAGCCCTTCCTGTTGTCCTTGATAGCTTTTGCAAGATTACAAGGAGGCTTTAGCTTTCCAAGTTGCCTCCTTACATCATCTGACAACTCTTCTATATTCCTCTCAAGTGGCCAGTCCCTCCTTCCATATCTATGGAGTCACTTTTAAATAAAGTTTCTTAAACAATTAGCAACTTGAGTAGTCTTTCCAGGCAAGCTGTTTGGAAGTGCAAAAGCACAAAAACTATGAAGGAAATGACCAAGAGTGCATGCACAAAGTGAGAAATTTCAAATCTAAAGGAAACTGAAGTTAAATCAGTGAGTTTTCTTGCACAAAGGCCTGTTCCCATTCACAGCTCGACTGGACTATACTTTTAGACAGACAAATTTAGGTGAGATAAACTTTACTGTTAGGATTGTTAAAGTGTGCAGCACATTCCTTTCTTTTTTTATTATTTAAAGCAGCAGCACTCTCTTTCTTCCCTCTTTTAAAATTATTCTTCACCTCTCAATGTCAAATCAACTAGACTGAATTAATGTTTTATTGTTGCAGTCACCCAAAATTGAAGAAAAACCCAAAGTTCTCAAAGATGCTACCAATCACTTTTATTTTATGGAAATCCTCCTTCTAAGCCTTTTCTAGTACCACAATTCTCTGATATTATTCAGTAAGTTTATTGTAACTTACAACGTTCCCTGTCTCTTGCATTCACAATAGAATCTTGGTTTTAAAAATGACCTCTCCTAGATTTAGAAACAATTTGAAACTAAAATTCAGATCAGATTTTATTTTTAATAAAATATCTGTAATACTTCAGCTGTATTTTAATAACTTCATTTAGTGCATCTGTAGGAAAAAATAAATACATAACTACTATAATATCAATATCCAATGTCTAAAGACCTTTTCATTCTCCTGGTATCTGCCTTTTGGGTAGATCAGTCAAGTGAACACATTTACTTTTGACATATTTCATCATAAATTTAATGTGGCAGATATGAAACACGAGAGGTGAAATTAGCTTCGTGTAAGAGAATAATGGAGGAAACTTGCAAAAAAAATTAAATCGTATATTCAAAAAATTTAAAATATTGCCACAAAGAATTTAGGTATTTATGAATTGGGGTTTTTTGAGTATGCATCTAGACAATGCTTCTTGTTACAAAGTGCCACAGAATTTTTACCAGGACACAGGCATCATAGAATCATAGAATCATTAGGGGTCGGAAGGGACCTCAAAAGATCATCTGGTCCAATCCCCCTGCCACAGCAGGACGTGTAGATGAAATTGCACAGGAACACATCCAGGTGGGTCTTGAACATCTCCAGAGAAGGAGACTCCACAACCCCCCCAGGCAGCCTCTTCCAATGCTCCGCTACCCTCACTGGGAAGAAGTTTCTTCTGATATTTATGTGGAATATCAGTGGGATTTTTAATAATGTTAGTAAAGGATCACATCATTTTCCAGAAAGCCAGGTCTACAGTAGCTGTTTGTCAAACCTAGAACACAGCAACAGAGCAGCCGGAACAAAGCTCCTTCCAGTCAATTCTCTTAGCTCTTTAACCCTTTCTGAACAATTCAGAAACCTATTATAATTAGTCTCTCTTAATGGGGGAAAATAGAAACAAAAAATAAACCCTTCCGCTGCAATATTTCTTCAAAATTGAGGAAGGCTACAGGGCTCCAATATCAACCTCTCTATGCCAGCCTGTCTGCAAATTTCATTAGTAGTGGTGCAGAACAGGGAGTTATTGATGAATCACCAGTTACAGTGTTTTTAAAGCATGCCATAGTAAAATTAATCAAATGGAAAGGCTCAATGGAGCAGTTGAAAACCTCCCATTTCAGGATCTGCTTTCTGATCAGCGAGGTGAACGTTATTAATACAGTATATATTTATAATCCATAGATAAGCTTCATAGAGCTTCTCAACACACTTGTCTAATCTTTCTGTCAAGCAGCAAGCAATGATTATGAAATACCTGAGAATTCACAATAAATGAAACCTTCATTCACTAGAGGCTGAAGACAAGTTCTCAAACAGAAGAAAACCTATTCCTCTTAGGAAATTTCCTTTGATCCATTCACCAAAATCTTCAAAAATAGCATAAAGGATAATGTACAACATTACCAGAGTACAACTCCCAGCCACTACAAGATTTGGGATATTCAGACATTTACTTTGCAATTTAGTAATTCATTTTCCCAGACTATTTTTAGAACCAGGATTTCTCCTTACTGCAGTGTGATAACACCCATCTCAACACAGGTTAATATCTGCTTTTAGAGGTCTCTTAATCAAAATAAATTGTTCAGTGATATATATATATTTTTGAATGTGATATATCTTGCAAACATGCAAGTTGAAAGTTAAGGCTGTCCAGAAAATATGCCAGAAATAAAGATTAGTACTCTGAGATTTGTTCCTACCCAACATAAAAGTATTTTGTATCCTTGAATGGAACTCCTAAACCCAGAGACCATTTACAGATAACACAACTGCACTTACTTTGTGGCAATGGCAACAATAAAATTTGTTTACTGCTAAATGATGATGATATCATCATTTCCATAATAAATGTATGAAGATCATGTTTTACATAATAAATTTATAAAGATACTTTATGTATAAAAACAGAAAGATAAAATATATAAAGACTTTTAAAATATAATTAACATTTATTTGTTAAGATATATAAAACATATGAAATATATAAAGACATTTTCATTACTTTGAAATACATTTGTTTTATATGATCAGATAAAATATTGTGTCCCTTCTGAAAGCTCAAAAATACAATACCAGAACTGATATCACAGGAAAATATTACATCCCACACCTTAAATTTACCAACCATAACATAAAATGATGATATTTTTCTAAGGGTGTTCTGACTTAAATCTGTCTTTCTTCTATATTTTGTTGTGAGGGAGGATGTATGAACTATCACATAAGGGTTTATGAAAGTGCAAGTAAGCAAGCAGGATTGTATTTTTCAAGATTTCATATAAAATTTTCCACCTATACAGTATTTCATGGATGGATAGATGAAGAGGAAGTGTCTAAAAGTCGCTACAGTATTCATTTTCTGATATGAAAAGCAGGTCAGCCATTTGTTGAAGAAAACCTCTGTAATCTCAATAGAAATGTGTGTGTGTTAAAAAATCATAAGTTAAACATTATCATATTTCTACTGCTCTGTTCTAACAGCAAATGTCTACAACTTGAGTTATGACTTTGGCTTTCCCTTGTTCTAAAGTACCAAGGGGAGTGTTCTGTAACCTGGCAGCTGTGTTTTAATGACTCAATGAGGAAGCCTTTTGTTTCATTTTGTTTTTGCACACTGAAATCCAGTGCTTTATCTTGCAGGTAGTAAATCATCAATTTTCATAATGAACATAGCCAGGCATGTTAATATTCAGTGATGAAACAAAGTATGACAAATGCTTGTAAAACATTTCAAGTAAAAGGTATGAACCAGGTAAAAGAAAACAGGCAGTAAAAATGTGTCTTTAATTACCTTCATAAACTATGATTTTAGCACCATTTTCTTGTAATCAGACGGCATTTGCCTTTTCCACGTGAGACATTCCAGCCCTTATGTGAAGACACCTGCAAGTATCCTATGCCATGCTTTGCATTTCATACAACCACAGCAGGAGCAGCTGAGCAACCTGGAAGTTATATACAGTGTTGGCCACCAGATTTCCTGCAGAGAAGCTCATGCTGCAAGGTGTGTCATATGAAGTTTATAATGACTTACAGTAAAGCTTTGCCTGTGAATCTAAGCAGGAACCTCCTGGAGCTGCTCCCATGGGTGCTGCAATATCCAGACACCATATATGAGTGGTTCATTTGTCCCCATTGTTATCCTCCAAAGCTGCTTTACGCAGCAAGGTGAATACAAGGTACTGATAGGTATCATTAGAAGGATGGTGAGAACTCGTTTTGCACACACACATTGTTTTGCTTCTGTAGTTTCAGCCAGTGTTCTGAATATGTGTCTGTCTGATACCAGGTAGTCCAAAGAAACCTTCTTCTTTCATGGGTTCAGTGGAGCAGGCAACCATTGCTCATACAAAGCTTCCAATTTTTCTCTCAGCACAATTCCATTGTGCTCCTATTCAGAGTCCAGTGACAACCTGAGCCACCTGCTCATAGAAGCAGGAAAAGGAAGAAAACTGACAATTGGAGCTGCTTGTTCTGAGTTTTTTGTTGTGACAAATTTTAAAGGCCCTAATGCATTAATACATGCCTCCAAATTCAGAAAAGAATCATAGTCTCCTCCATACTGAATTAAAACTAACCATAGCACAGTTTTCAAGTCTGGTTTGTGCTTGCCGCCTTTATTTCTCCAACAGACATGGGAAAGAGACTGAAATAATCTCCTTAGTTGTGTGTAGAGCATAGAATTGTTACATTTGAATAGAGCTTTCTTAAAGAATAAAACTAAACAACAAAAACCAAAAAAGCTATGGCTTAGGAACATGTGTTTGTGCATACAGTGTGCATCATATCTTGATACTTCTGGCAGACAAGAAGGATCCACGGGAGAAAAAAACATTTCAGAGGTTTACCTTAACTGAAAAAACCGTGTAGCTTTGTGGCTTCTCAGCAGGTTTAAGGACTGAGGAGAACTAATAATTCCCTAAAGCCTAATCTCAATGATGTCATACATAATAAGGTGTAATCATTCTAAGCAGTCAAGTAAAGCCATATATAGCCACGGAAAAAAGTTCTGTGTGTATGTACTTAAGGTTGTTTTTTATGATTGTGCTACTCTTCCGTTGTTGCTGTTATTATCCCTCCAGACCGTTTCTGCACAACTCTACTAAGTCTTTGCATCATTGTTGTCATGGTGAAACAACTGCATTTTGCAGGCATCTGGCATGTCAATAAGATAACCCAAGGAATAATGTAGTTAAAGTATCTAGAGAACCACAGCTATGGAGAAACATTGGTACAGTCAGACACAATAATCTGACAGATTCACCTCCCTTTTCCCATTCCATCCTCTTCTGTGGCTGTTTCCCAAGAGAGATGCTCAGAAGAAAACAGGAATATCTATTCAGTAACAGGACAAAATTATTTTCAGCAGTGTTTACAGAAAACAGGCTGGTTACTATAAGCAGCCCAAACCAGCTGCAGCATTCAACTTGGTGATGATTCAGGCCTCCAGGGAGGAGGATCAAACATTAAACCAACATTAGTTAAGAGGCATGTGTCTTAAGGTCATGGCTGGAAGCCCATGACATTTTTCCATACCTCTCAAGAAAGCATAGAAGTACAATATGCCATCTGTAGAATGCTCACTTTTTGGATGCAAAGTAGGTTGTGACCATAAATAGTTATGAATTATACAGTTAACGCTGATGCTGTGTTCTTCAAAGGCTTTTCACTTTTCCTGCCATGTGGGGATGCCCTAGAAATTCATAGAATCACAGAATAATTCACGTCGAAAAAAACCCTCTTTTTTGCCATTCAGCAAGACCTGGACAGGCTAGAGAGCTGTGCAGAGAGAAATTAAGTACAACAAGGGTAAGTGTAGAGCCTTGCATCTAGGCAAGAGCAACCCTAGGTACCTGTATAGGTGGGAGTCTGATCTGTTGGTGAGCAGTGTAGAAGACAGGGACCTGGGTGTCATAGTGGAGTGGACAACAGGATGACTGTGAGCCAGCATGTGCTCTTGTGGCCAAGAGGGCAAACAGCATCCTGGGGTGCATCCAAAGGGCGATGGTTAGCAGAACGAGAGGTTCTTCTCCCTCTCTACTCTGCACTGGTGAGATCACATCTAGAGCATTGTGTCCAGTTCTGGGGCTGTCAGTTCAGGAGGTACACAGAGCTGCTGGAGGGCATATAGCATAGAGCAACGAAGATGGTGAAGGAAGTAGAACACCTCCATTATGAGGAAAGGCTGAGAAAGCTGGGCCTTTTGAGCTTGGAGAAGAGGAAGCTGAGGGGTGAACTCATTAATGCCTATAAATATATGAGGGTAGGTGTCAGGAGGATGGGGCCAAGCTCTTCTCAAGGTCATCTGGTGAATTTTTTGCATACCATTTACTGTATGGCTACAAATTTGCTGTGTAAATGAGCTCTGTCTTTGGAATTTTATGTTATTATTTGTGTGTGTGTGTGTATATGTATATATATATATATACACGTAAATATATATATGCAAGCTTAGGCTCTTGCTGGGAAGCCTGAAATACTCCTAGAAGAAACAGAAACATTTTTACTGTATTGTTGACCACACTCTAGAACATGTTGCCCAGGTAGGTTATGGAGTCTCCAACCCTGAAGATATTTAAAAGCCATCTGGAAATGTTTCTGAGCAATGTATTGAACAAAGTATTGAACAAAGGAATCACTGTGAACCTATCTGACCTACTGACTGCCTTAGATTCAGGAGAAAAAAAATACCAATTACAGTGAAAGAACAGCACCTTTGTCTTTTATATCGCTCTAGGAATGTCTCATAGAGGGGAATCCTGTGGAATTTTGAAGAGACTTAGTTAGTGAATAATCTGCCAAGTTCAGAAGTGGAACATCAGCCTGTCTCTATCTGTTGCAGTTGCATAGAACACACCACAAAGAAATATTCTTGCTGCAAAAGCAAGATTGGAAGGGCTTACTGGAGGTCTGGCCTTGCTATGAAATAGTTCCATTTATACAAGACCATGGTTAACACGAAAGATCACATGAACAAAAAAAATAAAAAACCACAAGAAAAAGGTACATGACATTCTCCTTCAGAAAATCAGATTAAGATACTTGTATTCATCAAATGCATGCATGCATGTATGCATAACAGTTCTCCTTGAGTGTAACAAAGATCTTGTTTACAATGTTGTTCATTTAGATCACTGTATTTCCTAAAGATATACATTCTGAGATAAAATCATAACTGAATTTAAGATCCCTCAGTTTTCCTTGTACATTATAACCTATTTACTCATGTATAAATTCTTTGAGATACATAGCACCAGCTCTTTCATCTGAGGATGCTTCAGGGAACATAAAGGACCATGACAGTTCAGCAGGCAGCACCCATGTCATTCCAGAGTGCACCTCCTGCAACCTGAGGTGTTATTCTGAGTTAATGTCTCTAATGCTGTGGTCAGGATAGGCAGTTTGCCTTCTCTCCAATCAGTAAATATTTAAAAATATTATGAGATCAATAAAATCACAAGAACTACAACATCTTGGATACTATTTGTAATTTCTTTTGGTAGCCTGATACAGTAGTACAAAGGTGGTTGCTATAGCAACATGAAGTTATGTCAGAGAGTTGGATGTGTTCACTGTCATGCTCATTCACCAGTTTCTATTGCTATGGAAACATAACTGTCATTTTATATTGATGACAAAGGGCTGAGTTATTTTTTTATTTCCTTTCTTCCGTCCAGCTTCTAGGGTTTACTCAATTACATTTAATAAATGAGTGCAAGTCCTGGACTCAGGAAGATTAAATATTTCTTACCCAAATTCAGTATTTATATTCTAGCAGTGCTGGAAATTCCACATACCTTTTTTCCATGTTCTTTGTGCTTGGAAATTTGAACAAAGATTTCAGCTCTATGTGTTATTGTTAAATCACACCCTCACACATGCGCATTTAGCTGTATTAGAACAGCATGGGTGGAAGTGTTTTGATGACACTTGCCCTCATAAGGTTTTTCCCATGTCCACTCTCACTGTCTTCCTACCTCTTCCACAGTTTTATAACCACAGGCACTTGTCTCTCCCTGTTCAGTTTGCATCCTTGCTCTTCATTTGCCTTTGTATTCTCTTCATAAGAGTCTGGGGTCTTTCACTTCACCTTCATTGCCAGCACCAAACAATGAGGTCAGAGGAAACACAAGTAACATAGTGTCCTCCTTTCTGTTTCTGGTTTGTGGAACAGCTTTATTCATTACCCCTAGTATTCCACAGTTACAGTCTAGGGGATTGTCTCAGTTCTCTGCTAAGCCATATTTAGGACTAATGCCAAGGACACTTTTGCCATAAAAGCACAAGACATATTCTTGGTATAAATGATAAAATTTGGCCTTATTTTAAGTACAAAACACCAGAAATTTCTAAAATTTCTAAAATTTCCAATATTTCTCTGTCTATGTTCTCAGATAATAAACTCATTTGAGTGAAATGTTCTTCATACTGGTGGACTGCTTTATATCTTTAGGAATAAAAATTTAAGATCAATTGGACAAAATGTAAAAGATGTCTAATATGTAAAATATTCTGTAAATAAGTGCCAAGCTAATCTTAAGCACCGCTGAAATATTTGGTACATATCACAACTATAAAAATGGAAGTGTCTAACTAGGAAGAAGTTATGTCTGTAGTGCTTTGTGCTGCCCTAGGAAAATGTTTATTCTCAAGTGCTGGTTATGCATGGATAGATAAATGCAACAACATGTGTCACATCAGTGTTCCAGCATTGCTCTTACGTATTTACCATGTGCTAGTGTTACAGAACACTAATACATTAAGAACAAAATCCTGTCTGGAGGTTTCAGAAGTGCAGTCAGCAGGCTGACCACAGGGTTTTTCCATTACTGCTTACTTGTCTGAGTTCTCGCCACTGCCTTTTGTTCAGTGTAATTTTTTTATTTAAAATGTAAGTATATAACAAAAAGGCATAAAGTGATTGTTTTTATTTGACATCACTGGAGTGACAGATCTCACCACGTACAATTTTCCTCTCATCAGCATTGTGTATTGTTGTTTATTTTTCCTACCTCAAAGCATTATGACATGTGAACTGTCCGTAAAACACTTGTCAGAGGAAGAGAGGTCCAGAAAGCAATTAGAACTTGGCTGAAGAACACCAATTCCTCCCTACAGTCCAAAACACAATCAGCTCTAGAAAACCAGTCTATGCTTTGTTACATTTGGGAAAGCATTTTCCATTTTCCATTTCCCTTTTAGAATCTTTTTTTGTTTCCTGACAATTCTAAATAGTGAAGAAACACAGTTCTAACTGCTTGTTAGTTGCTTTTATAATAGCAAATATAAATGAAACATTACTTTTGTGATTTTGCAAAAGCAGCATCATACTTTGATTTGATGTTGTTATTTGGATACTGCAAAGAGATCTTCAGTAGCTTAGTAAAAACCATTGGTTAGCATTACAGCCATGAGGCTTTCTGAAACATATTTCTTCTGGAGCATGCAAAAAATTGCAAACCTATTAAAATTGGGTGTATGAAAAACTGAGAGCACAGAGGCTGAACAAGTCAGAGGAATGACACACAAAACTAAACCAAAAGCATTAATTTACTAGCATCTTCCCCAGTCTTTCAGTGAAATCAAAGCACAATTATAAAGTTATTAAAATAAATGCCCCTAATAGAAGGTGGGAATTAATACCAATATTTTTTTCAAAATATATTAGCACCTTCCAGTGCTAAAACTCCCCGAAAACAGTTCCATTTCTAATAATTCTTTATGCAAATGACCTTAGCACATCACTTATATTTCCCCCACTGAGACAGCAGAAATAAGGAAACACAGCATGGTTTAGGTTGGAAGGGACTTCAGAGATCATGTAGTTTCAATCTCCCTGCCACTGTCACAAACACCTCTCACTAAACCAGGGTGCCCAGAGCACTGTTCACCCTGTTCTTGGAATACTTTCAGAGGTGGTGCATCCACTTCTCCGGGCAACCTGTTCCAGTGCCTCACCACCCTCACAGTTCTAATTTAAATCTGTTCTCTTTTAGTCTGAACCATTGTCCTTTGTCCTGTCAATAAAGTATTTTGTGAAAAATCCCTCTCCAACTTGCTGGAAGACTGTTGATCCTCTCACAGTCTTCTCTTCTCCAGGCTCTACAGCCCAAAATCTCTCAGCCTGTCTTCACAGGAGAGGTGCTCCAGCTCTCTGATCAATATTGTGGTCCTCCTCTGGAGTGCCACGAGTCAATACTTCTAATATGGATTAGTCATAGAGTTTCCCTAAGGAAATAATCAATTTTAAAACTACATAAAATCTCACACATTTCCAGTGAGAACAGATTTTCTCTTCTATGTTCAGACATTATTCACGAGCATCCAGAATGTTTTAATGACCCCATTCTTCACTCTGTTCCATGCAAACAATACATGCATCTGAGATATCACTCCATGTACATTTCATGTGGACATACAGCTTTTTTAAGACTTTCAAACCACGCAAAAAATATTTTTCCCACTATCAAGCTGCTGTTGACTCCATTCACCAGAATGACAAAGTTAATCATCAATGTAATTCAATTAATGAAATTATTCATGTACAAATTTAGGAAAAAAAAAAAGTTATCTGGAGGGCTTAATTTAATCTGTAACCTTGCACAAGCTTGGAGGAATGTGTAAGGAGAAGGATGGAAATCACTTAAAGTAGTTTTGACATGGGAGAAATTGTAAGGTTGAATCACAGCTGTAGTGAGAATATGACAAGCTCCCAGAAGCTGCTGCTTACTTGTGACCATCCTGCACATTGTAGTGGTGTGCAGACATGTCCAAGTTAGTTCCATATAATATTCTCTGCAGAATAAACTGAATTTGCTCTACTTTGCGTAGGTTTCTCCTTCCTTACCAACTAGCTCAGCTGGAGCCTTCTGGTGTAAGTATAATCTGTGCATAGGACTACTATGTGGCAAGCAACCTATAGTCCAGTTAAAGTGCAATCAGACTAATTAACCCACATGATTGTTTCACTGTAAGTAATTGTTTCCTTTGATTTAGAGTGCAAAAAACTCTCTCAGGGAAATGCTGATCTCAGCAATGTCACAGTCAAACTTTGCTCGATCTAAAGTGGAGCAAATATTTCATCCTTGGCAGCTACTAATTGCTCAGAAGCAGTTTTACTATTATTTGCATCCTTTCCTTTTAACTGCACTTAATTTCCGAAGGAAATTACCAGCACTACACAAATAGATAACGCAATTACAATGCAAGCACTTTCAGTATACATGCCACACCCTCTTGAAACCTCTTTACATCGGTAGTGTCATTGAAAGCAGTATTAATGAGTTTAAGGATGTACCAACTTTTTTCTGCATTTCAAATTCATAGCTGGAAAAAAAATGCACTAAAGAAAGCAACCACTGTTTTCACTGAAATGTTTATCTGGGTCATTCAGAACTTCATTTCTCCAAACCATATTATCACTCTGCATTCATGCCATGAACATGAAAAAAAGGGCTAATGGCCTTTTAAAAAGTTTCAGAGTCACATTTGCTTTTGAATGCAGCAGCAGGATAAAAGGGAGTGGAATAAAAAGTCTAGTAAATCCAATGTAAGTGAAAAATGGAAGTGAGAGCAGTTCAGCACGTAGAGTTTGAAAATGAGATTTTGTTATAGAATGACACTTGTAAAGTAAAAATTACATCATCGGAGACATCATCTGTTATGAAGAAGCTTGTCAGGTGGGTTTGGGTGATGTTCACAGGCTGTTTCTCCATCTTGCGGGCAAAAGTATGTACAATTACAACTTTGCTGTAAATAAGGCTGTTACAATTTCAGCTGGTGGGAACTTTCCTGGTCATTTTGATGAGACTACATCTGCACTCTGCACAGCTGCTTTCAGCTGATGTCAAGAACCTCAAGTAGAGGTAGCCCTCATGTGACTTTGAATAGAGAAATTGTCCTCACTTTTCACATGTGTCCTGGTATCACTGAAGCAGGATCAGCATGACTACACTGTCTTTACCAGGGAGTATCAGGCAGTGTCATAGGCACATAGTCTCAGAAGCAGCATGCCACAGCCATACAAACAAATCTTAGACCTTATTTTCTCCTGTTTTCTGGTCCTCTGCTGCAGTCCTGGCTTCAATCAGTCTGCTATTATACATCATAGACATGGATAGGCCAATGTCATGACTGACAAGAGAAGACATGATCTGATGGGGAAAAGTATGTTAATAAGCTTTGTTACTTCTCCAGTTTTCCCAGACTTTGACAGATCTCCCTTCTCCCTGGGGCAAAGCAGATCAGCTATTATTTCTTTATTTTTCATGGAGCCATGTGGCATTTCACCATGTGACTGCAGGAAAATCCTTGAGTAGCTTTTTACATCTGAGAAACCTTCCTCAAAAAGAGTATGTCAATATAGTTGCAGCTAAGAAGGTCAGTGTAAATAATTATGTAGAACAAGGCAAAGCAAAAGCTAAACACTTTCTCATTGCCAGAAGTACTTCAGTACCACAATGCTCACTCTATCCAAATTATTTTTAAAATTGCAAATTTTAAGCTGCAATGTCATTTGGATAAACACTGTCATGAACAGGTTATGAAATAGAAAACAAGTTTGCTGAAAAAAAAATCGATGGGCCCAAGGTAAGAAGATGATTTTAATACAAATCATTTGGACTCTGGAGAAAATAAGTGGACTTCCACATACAGTAGCTGGATAGACATTAGCTACAGACCACATTTAACATGCAGCTCTTAGGTCAGAATCAAAATGGTTTTGTCAATGTGTTGGTTTACTATATAATGACGAAATTTAATTGTTGTCCTGGTGAGGATCAGAACTAACATTCTATCAACAAACTTGTCTGTTTTGTATTTCCAGATTCTTCAGTAAAGACATCAGGATTAGCCAAGAGGGATCGATCTCAGTCAGCCATGTGATACTGCTGCAAGGTGCTATGCTAGAAAAGGTAGTCAAGGTACCAAACTGCAGAGATACATTCTAACCAGCAAATTTGCATCCAAATATAGTTAGCACAATGCAAGTTTACACTGACTTTAGTCTAAGACTAATTGAGTTCATGCAATAAACCAATATTCCCCTACTATTGTCCAGAATGATACTGATATTGCTACTCTAAATAGGTGCTGTCAATTGCACAATCAGCTTACCAAACTTTAATTGTGGAAGTTCACTGTTCAAATGCCAGTAAATGTAACTGTAATCATGTCTTCTGTACTTTGTACATGATTTTTCTTAGGCTGCAAATTTTGCAATGCAAAAACTGTATTTCTGAAAGCCAAAATATTTTGATAGCTAGCAGAACTCAAGGAATAAAAATAATGTTAACTCTTCGGAAAAGGTTGTTTTCACAATTTCCAATGGGTTCTGGCTTCTGTCAAACATAGCTGCACTGATAGCTGCTGCTTGCAGAAAAAGATACACCTTAGTCTCAGACAATTACACTGAGTGTCACAAAAGTTTTGTTCTTGCTATGCACGAAAATGGATCAAAGTTGTTATAAAGAATGTACTATGCTATTTTCAACTCATCATAAGTGTAATGGCATTGCTGTTTTCAAAAGTTTTACTTTCTGCAGAGAACTCCACAATTGTTCTGATACCAATATTTCAGTTTTTTCAGGTTGCGGTTGCCCACTATTTTCTTGAACTTCCTTAGGATTACATGAGTTTGCAAAATTCTACAAAAAAGATGGCAAATTTACTTGTTATAGTTGTCACTGTTTAGTTTGGTTTCTTTCAGAGGGTTGTTGAACCCATAAAACATTGCCTCATTGATGAGCATCATTTGGGGTAGTATTGAAGCAGCAGAGAAGTACTGATTTCACAGTCAGTTGAGTTAGAGTAGTTTTACATCATTAATTGGCAATGCAGACCAATGTTCTCAGGTGCACTGGTTTTACCAGAGAAATACCTCACCTCTTTCATTCTACATTTTGAGGGCATAAGAAAAAGATCAGCCAATACAAAGGGCTTTTCAGGGAAGATTTCTAGGAGGAAGATTGAGCCAAAGGACACTTTAAAGACATTTATAAAATATATTTACCAATCTTCTCTTATGCAGTGACTAGAGTTAAGTTGAGAGAAGTCTCAAAAGCTATTACTGTGTCAGCTGAAGAAGTTTCTGTGGCTAAGACCTTGTAGTAGTGGGTACAGTGACAAGATACACAGACAAAAACTTTAGGGACAGGCAAATAATTAGGCCTCCAGTCACTTGGCTGATAATCAGAGGTCAGAGTTTTGGTAGGTAAAGCAGAAGAGACTGTATTTTCACAAAAACACAAATTGCACCTGCCTTTGATTTCATGTGGTTCTTCATATTCATCAGGAATATCACAGTGAGTAATGGTTCTTGTAATTCATCTTTGATGTTGAATCGAGCTGCTATGCATATACAATTCTAGTGAAGTGCAGAAGTGCTGATGTTACTTTCTTTCAGTTGCAGGATGTATGTTCCCCTGAGGGAATCTTAAAATAGAAAATACAGGCAGCCTTTCATCCCAGTGATCTTATACTGTCCCAGAGGCCAGTGCTCAGCGCTGAGAAGGAGCTGTAAGAGAAGTAAGATTATTCAAATTTTCTGTACTCAGAAAAATGTACATCTTTTTGAAGGGTTTGTTTCTCAAGTACAATCAAGTTTCTACACATGAAGTAAAAAGGGTTTAGGAGATTAAGTCTCCACAAAATCCTTCTGACTGAGAGCCTTTTAAAGTGATGACATGACATGCAATTACTGACTTGAAGTTTACAGAGTCAGGCAAGGTGCTTCTAGGCACCTTTAATTAGAGATTAGGTTAGGATATGGTTACAAACATGCAGCTTCATCCACATAGTTCCCAAATCCCAAGTCCCTATTGCTATATAAATCAAGTCCCCTGGATTTTGCAATTGTGGCTTTGTACTTGCAAGTGATGATGTGACAGCATCACTGCTGAGGCTGTGCATTTTGGTTTGTGATCACAGAAGCTGCAGAGCAATTCCAACATGGATAAATACACTCAGCATCACTCCTCAGCTTGATTTCAGTTTCTTTGTAAGAGAAGCAGAGCTATTATTTTCCCCCAATAACTATTGTTTTCTGTACTCCTGCATATCTCTGTTTATCACACTCTTAGTGGAATAGTGTCAAACTCTGACAAACCAGGTTATTGCCTTAAACAATGTGAGCAAGGGACTAGTGGAGCAGCTTTGCAGCTTCAAGCCACACTGCAGGTGCCAGAGGTATGTACTCTGCGGTAGGACCAGAAGCTGATATGCCACCCCAGGAACTCATCAGACGATGGATGGCCTTGCCTCACTGGCAGTTTTCTCTAGGTCTACTGATAAAAATATATTTTTCAGCAACCCACACCAAAACTAAGATAGATGGTCTCCTGCAACCTCTGACTCAAGATATGGAAGGGATTAATGCTTCTCTTCCCCCTACCATGCACGTGCACACCTGCTTCCCCACCTAATTGTCATGGCGGGCAAAGCACATGCCTAGCAGCAGAAGATGGAAATGGGATTCAAACAGCAGCAGTTGGGCACCCACCACTCCCTGCTCTACAGAGCTAAAGACAGTGAGGAGCTGACTATGCTGATGGCAAGGAGAAGGCTAAAGACACTAAGGAGCTGGAGACACAAACATTTTTCTTGGGTGGAGTTGGTGAGGATGTGGGGGAGAGACGTTGCCTGCATTGGTAATCTATTTTCTCTCTTCTTCCATTTCTCTTTCCTACTTTTTGAGCTAATCTTAATGGTAACTTGATTAAACTTTTTTTTTTTTTTGACCTGTGTGTAAGTCTCCTGATTCAGTCCAAGTGAATTCACAAATCTGAGTCACTTCCTTTCTTTTAGTCTGATCAGGACATGACTAGTACCTCAAAAATACTGTAAGAAATATTTGTTGCCATAGAATTTTGAGACAAAGTTGTAGTAGAGCAAATGAATTCACCGATTACATCTTTGTAAGGTGAGCATTGAACATGAAGGTTACAATGGATTAGTAGCAATATAATGGAAACTGCCCAGTAACAAGTCACCACAAAGATGCTCATGATCTCCTGCCTGCCTTTGGAAGGATGAAGAGGAGAAAATACAGCAAAAAAGTTTTGAAGGTGTAGCAGGAGTAGTCACAAATTGTGGTCATGGATGAAACAGCCACAACTTGGAGAAATAAAATTAATTTAATTTAAACAATGCCATCACCAGTTCACTAACTGAATTGAAGTAAGAAAGTGATAAATACAATGGGAACTTAAAAATAAATATGTTTTAAGTAGAAAATACTATCTCCTTGTAAAATTTCACTGTTTTGTTTATCAGCCACTTCTCTTCATTCTGTCCTTTCTGCTCATGAAAGAATACCTCTAGACTGTTTCTTTTCTTACTGTCATCTTTCTGAAAACCTATAAGAAATTGTTTTGTTGTTGTATGACATGTTACTTAATGACACCTGATCTGAAATCCAGCTTTTTGCATTCCAAGAATGGGCTTTAAGGTAAGATCAATTCATATTGTTCTATGCTTATTTCATTGCCTATACCAAAAGCAGGACTTTGCTAAGCTTTCCTAGGAGCACACAGTTTCAGATATAAATCAGGCTGAGAGAAACACAGGTCAATTTTCTACAATCACTGAACTAAATCTAATAAATAAATAAATAAATACATACATACATACATACATATTATATATAAAAAAATTTATACCTCCCTACAATCTTTAGAGACTTATCAGCTCACAGGTTTTATCAGGCTATGAATCTTCTGCTTTAAACACTGTGTCACTTAATGAAGAGAACTGTAGGTAAAAAGGTAAGTGGCAGCGCACTCCTTCCAGATCACATTCAACAGTCCATTGCCTCACTCTTCTTCAAAAAGGCACTACAGTGTAAAGGTCTTGCTAGTTTAGGTCCATACTTTATATGTCACTCAAACATTAATAAGTATTAGTAGAATAGGCTAGTAAATCTCTAAATTGGCTTTTTCAGAAATTCAGTATTGTAACTAAAAAAATAAATCCTACAAATGTACATTAAAAGAATTGCCTGTCCTTGGCTAACGTGTCAGGTTCTCTATCAGTTCCAGCTGGAAATGCCTAGAAGAACCATGAACTCTTAAACCTTCCTGTGAAAACATTTCTTCAAAACACATTTCACTCTAGTGAAATGGAATGTTTAGACGAAGGTTCAGTTAGTTGAAAATATTCTGACTCTGGCTCCAGTTGTTAGTCTCCACAATAGGATGCCACAGCTTTTTCTGGAAGAATGAACTTTTCAGAACTGTCTTTATTTAAAATTAAACTCCATTTCACATCTTGGTAATGTAGTTCTACTGCTAATGAAGAACTGTTAAATAATCTTTTCCCAACTCCACCTCCTCTGTAATTTTTGCAGATACTGTTTTCCCAAGTATTTGAGCCTAAAACCTGTTACACAGAGCTAAGACAAAAGAGCAAACAGGCAATGTCAAACCTTTGCAAACAGTGTTTGAATACCTGAATTTGAAGCATTATTACAGCTATATTTTTTTAGTTATACAACCTGTGATCTGCTTTATTCTCTTAGGTGTTTCAGGGTTTTCTTCTGTCATTTTCTTTATGTCCTCAAAATAAGCTCCTTAATTTAAGAAATTTATTTATAAGAGTATTTTTACCAAGGACTTTGGACATTTGTCAAGGTGTGAGAGTAATTTAGATAATCTAGTAATAATGATGCATATGACCAGAGAAAAAATGTCCTCTTTTAAAAAATTGTAAAGGAGGAAAGGAACTATAAAGACCGATGATCTTCATAAAAGTGATGGAAGAAAGAGGAATATCAAATTCATTTTTTCTCTTAAGTGAAAATTAATTCATTTCTCTTTCATTAACTTCTGCAGGTTTTACCAGACCGACATTGAAAGCACTAATGTTAATGGAAAAATACTAAGCACTATTGCCGAATGGAAAATGTAAATATTCACCCTGGACCAGTTTAATACATCAACCTTTGTCTTCTCCTCGTAATCAGAACTCACTTAGAGATATCTTTTTAATAAGAGTGTAAATGGCATAGTGATATGTAGTGGGAAGAGAACCATAGAAACAGTACTTACTTACATATATTTTAGCTTGTGGTGGGAGGTAAGCAAGTCTTTAAAACCATGTGGTTAAATCAGAAATCCATGCACTAATACTAGAGCAGTACAACAAGTGTGTTTTGCAAACATTTTTGGTTTCAGGGTTACAGCCTTTGACCAAAACTTCCTATTTCTTTTAATGAAAATTTGGAATACTTCAGGGAATGATGGACTGATATCTAGCAAGTGGTTCAATCTGGGATACTTGCATTACTTCTACAAGCTTTCCATTCATTTCAGTTGTAAGACTACACATTCTGAGAATGGGTTTCTCTGTGTATTATTATTAATACTATACATAAAATTACTTGTGGAAAATTGTGTCACATACATACGCTTTTCCATGATTTGCCATGACTGTATTTTCCAGATCTATCATAAAATCACCTTGGCTAAGTACAATGTCTAATGCTTAACACACTCTACTTAAGACACTATCAGCATAGAATCAAGCCTTCAGAGTAGGTAGGAAAATAGTAGTGCTTTTCCAGTTGGAGGAGATTAATACACGTTGAAGCAGGCAGCTATGCAGAGATAGAACCATCCCTCAAACCTTTTAAACACCTGTCTACTATGTAGTATCTGAATTTCTTTTACCTGAAACAATCTGTCAGATGCAAAGTGTCGCATTGTCATTGGTGTCTATCTGTCACCCCATTTCAACTTCTACATAGAATGAAAACAAGCAGTAAAATTGTTTCTGTATTTTTGATTCGTTGTTTTGTCTTTTTGGAAAACTTTGGCACTACTAAGAGGATAGGAAATGATATGAATGGCATTCTGTTTATGGTGGAAAATCTTTATCAGGTAGGAAGACTTTATATCATTTCCTAGCTATGGTCAGTCTTTCATTACAATCTCTGCTGGCTTGTTTTCTTCACACTCAGATCCTCTCAAAACAAACTGAAGTCACTGATCCCCAGTGGTCTAAGATATTCTCCAGGCACAGTTCTGTTTCTATACAAATTCCTAATGACCCAAATCTGACAAATGTACCAGCTCCTTAAGCTAGACTCAGATTCCAGAATGATCAGTTCTGCTCTCTATCTTAAGTACAGAATAAAGGTATAATTCAGGGGTAGAAAGCTGCATTCTTCTTGTATTCAATGCAGATAAACAAGTACCAGTGAAGGTCAGTTTGAAACACTTAAATGAAAAGGTCAAAAACAGTACTGATAATGAGGATTCTTTACCTAAATTTTTTGAAGTGACTCAGCTAAGCAGAGGTGCAGTGACAATGTCTCATAGTAAAAGTATTACTTTTCCAAGTAAAATTATGTTTTAGTTGTATCTAATGTTTAAGGTGTGATCTACTTTTCTAACAACAGTGCACTACTTTCTGTAGAAAATTGCCTGGGAAGGTGTAGGTCTGATTTAAATTAACTCTGGGAAGTCAGAACTCCGATTTTCAGGACTGAAAGTGTCTCAGACATGTAGAAGCCTCCCCACCTGATATTGCTGAACCGCTGTGCTAAAACACGGGCAAAACTGACTAAGTGTGAGTGATTGGGACTCCTTACCAAGAGGGTGAGAAGATAGTTAGGAGGGTAACAAGGCAGTCTAAGCCTTGTCCCTCCATTCCCATTCTGAAATAGACTGTGCCTTGCTGATCTCAGAAGCATCAGACCTGTTCAGCCCAAAACTAGAGGTAAGTCCAGTTTGCAGGACGTTTTAGTGATTTGAAGAGAAAACCAACAATTTTACAATTATGTGTGGGAAATGTTCTGTGAACATTTAAAATAGAGAAGAAGTTGCTGGCTGATGCAGCTGACCCAATGGGCTGTACTCAGGGTTCTGTAGTCAAAAGCTAAGCTTCTGCTAAACAGAATTCTTAAGCCTTTCAATAAATTATCATTCATAGCAATGTAGTAGCTGCCTCATGTGAGACTACAATATCAGAGGCAAAACTAAAACAAAAAAACAGCTAAACAGGAAATATGGGAGTTGGAACTTAAATATTTTTAAGATTTTAAAGCCTTGTAAGACTAGCTTTTAAGGTCAACCCTGGTGGTAGATGCAGATCTTCAAAATTATCTCACTATGAGGTGACCAAAAAGGGCTTACAACAAGCACAGAGGACTCATGTATCCCTATTCCAAGACAAATGTAAAACACATTATTGAAAAATTCTTCCCAAAAAGCTAGTAGTAAAGAAAATATTGTGTACTCTTCCATGAGATTTTCCTTGCTTAGAACCATAGCATATGTTGGAAGGGACCTCACAGGTCATGTGATTACAACTCCATGGCATGGGAGGGGACACCTCTCACTAAACTAGGTTGCCTAGAGACCCATTCAACCTGGCCTTGAACACTTCCAGGGAAGGGTTATCCACAATCTCTCTGGGCAACCTGCTCTAGTGCCTCAACACCTTCATAGTGAGGACTTTCTTTCAAAGATCCAATCTAAATCTGCCCTCTTTTAGCTTGAAACCACCCCCTCCTTGTCCTATCACTAGAGTCCCTTGTAAAAATTCCTCTCCAGCCTTTCTGTAGACCCCCTTCAGGCACTGAAAGGCTGCCATATGGTCCCCTTGGAGCCCTTTCTATTCCAGTCTTAACAGCTCCAATTCCATCAGTCTGTCCTCATAGGAGAAGTTCTCCAGTCCTTTGATTATTCTTGTACCTCTTCTGGATCTGCTCTAACAGTTCCATGTCCTTTCCATGTTGAGGACTCCAGAACTGGACGCAATACGACAGGTAAGGTCTCACAAGAGCAAAGTAGATGGGAATAATCACCTCCCTTGACCTGCTATGACACTTCTTTTGATGCTGCTCAGTATATGGTTGGCCTTCTGGTCTAGACTTACAAATTGCCAGCTCATGTTGAGCGTTTCATCTATGGGCAACACCAAGTCTTTCTCCTTGGGATTGCTCTTAATCCATTCACCACCTGTATTTGTGCTTGGAATTACCCCAACCCATGCATGTACAGAACCTTGCCCTTGGATTTGTTGAACCTCATGCAGTGTGCACAGGCCCACCTCTCAAGCTTGTCAAAGTTACTCTGGATGCCCTCCCTTCCATCCAGCTTTTCAACCACACCATACAGCTTAGTGTCATTGGCAAATTTGCTGAGGGTGTGCTTAGTACCACAAGTCCATGTCCCCAGAAACTGTGTTAAAAAGTATCACACCCAAAACTGACCACCTAGGGACAGCCCTTCTAAGTGATCTCTGCTTAGACATTGAGTTGCACTCTTTGAGTGCAATCAACCAGACAATTCCTTTTCCATCGAGTAATCCATCTGTCAAATACATGCCTCTCTATTTTACAGACAAGGATACCATACAGTGCAGTGTCACATGCCCATCACGAGTTCAGGTAAATTACATCAGTTGCTCTACCCTTATCGAACAATGCTGTAATTCTGTTTACAGAATCACAGAATTATTGAGGCTGGAAAAGACCTCTCAGATCATCCAGGCCAGCCTATGACTTAATATCATGGCACTAAGTGCTGTGTGCATTCTTTTCTCAAACAAGTCCAGAAATGGGGACTCCATGACTTCAGTGAGTCCTTTCCAATGTCTAACCACCGTTTCTGTGAGGAAGTGTTTCCTAACATCTAACCTAAACCTCCCTTAGCACAGCTTCAGGCGATGCCAAGTCACCTGTTGCCTGGGAGGAAGAGCCTGACACCCACCTGTCTACAACTTCCCTTCAGGTAGGTATAGAGAGAGATAGAGTGATATAGAGAGCGGACTTTTCAAGCAATTGCCACAGTCCAGGAGGTTCCTCCAATGCATTGGTGAAAATTTCCTGATGCAAATGGTAAAGGATCCCACTAGGAGAGGAGAGCTGCTGGATCTTGTACTCACCAACCAGGAGGGTCTGGTCGAAGTGGTGAAGGTTGAGGGCAGCCTTGGTTGCAGTGACCATGAGATGGTGGAGTTCAGGGTCTCATGTAGTAGGAACAGACTACCTAGCAGAATCACAACCCTGGACTTCAGGAGGGCCAAC
>VZRI01007004.1:0-11475 GCA_013397515.1 Upupa epops | reverse complement strand
CATCTAGTGATAGGACAAGGGGCAATGGGTACAAGCTGGAACAAAGGAGGTTCCATATAAATATCAGAAGAAACTTCTTCATGTTGAGGGTGATGTAGCACTGGAACAGGCTGCCGAGGGGGGTTGTGGAATCTCCTTCTCTGGAGATGTTCAAGACCCACGTGGATGTGTTCCTGTGCAACTCGGTCTAGGTGTGGTGGGGAGATTGGACTAGATGGTATTTCAAGGTCCCTTTTGATCCCTAATGATTCTATGATTCTATGATTCTATAAGGTTCCCGTGAGTCTCCTCCAGGCTAAACAACCCTAGCTCCCTCAGCCTCTCAAGATTTTCCCTCCAGTCCCTTCACCAGCTTCATTACTCTCCTCTGGACCCACTCCAGTACCTCATTATCTCTCTTGAAGCGAGGGAACCAGAACTGCACACAGTACTCAAGGTGAGGTCTCACAAGTGCCAAGTACAGGGTAAGAATTCCACACACAAGCCAAGATGCCATTGGCCTTTCATGTCACCTGGGCACACTGTTGAACAGTAGTCCCAGGTGCTCCTCTGCCAGGCTGTTCTCCAGCCAATCATCCCCTAGTCTGTAGCTCTGCTAGGCATTGTAGCCAAAATGTAGGAACTCACACTTGGCTTTGATAATCCTCATCCCATTGGCCTCGCATGCTCAGATGTCTCTGCAACATCCTACTCCCCTTCAGCAGATCAACACTCTCCCCCAACTTGGTGTCATCCGTTAATTAATAAGGGGAGATTTGATCCCCTCATCCAGGTCATCAATAAAGATGTACAGAACTGGGTCCAGCACTGAACCCTGGGGAACACCACTGGTCACTTAAGACCCCCTAGATGTGGCACCCTTCACAATTCTCCCTGTGCCTGGTCATCCAGCTACTTTGTAATCCAGTGAGGGTGTCCAAGCCATGGTCTGCCAGCTTTTCCTGGAGGATGCTGTGGAGACCATGTCAAAGGCTTTGCTGAAGTCTGGGTAGATCACATCCACAGCCTTTCTCTCATCCACCTGGTGGCTCACCTAGACATAGAAATAGATCAGGTTGGTCAGGCAGAACCTTCCTCTCCTAAAGCCATGCTGGCTGGGCCTGATCCCCTGATTGCCTTGTACCTGCTGCTCAATGGCACTCAGGATGATCTGCTTCACCACCTTGCCAGGCATCAAGGTCAGGATGACAGATCTATAGTTCCCCAGATCCTCCTTCCATTCTTTTTTGTGGATGGGCACCTGTTGTGAGGTAGAGAGAAAGAAAAAGTTTGTATATCACCCTCTCTGTTCCCTTCTTATTTTCTTTTTTCTTTTTAGTGTAAAAATGGTGACTTACATATCACCATTAGTGAGACAAAGCTGTGTGGGGGTGGGAGCAGGGAAGTGGGGGGGCTTCCCAAGAATCCAGAAACCTTTTTAAATTTCTTTTTCACTTTATTTTTTAAGCAGGGATTTTTCCAGCTTTATAATTTGAAATTATTTTTTAGTTAGAGTTCTCAGCTATATGATTAGAGATTTTTTTTTTGAGCAGGAAATATTTTCTGCTTTGTGGTTGGTTTCGCTGCAGTGAGCAGGCTGTTTTGACTTTTTGCCTGCCACACTTCATTGTTTTGGACATCTCTGGAACCCCCCTGTTGTTTTCTATGGACTTATGCTTTCCCACCCCAGCTGGAGCATCTGGCTTCAGACACCCTGGTCTAGCTATTTTTCTCCTCTCTGTTGGCTCCCACTGCTGCTTCAGTGGCCTGAACTCAGTGCTGTTCACCTCTGCGGACTTGCTGACATTCTTTCCCATTGAAGCTCCCTGTCCCTGAATCCTGCTGTGTCTTGATGGAGCCGTTTCTTTTAGAGACACTCTGCAGGTTTACGCTACCACTTTCCTGTAGCTGCTTTTTCCCTTCACACCCCTTTGGTGCTGTTCTGCAGACTTCATCCAGGCTCCAGAAGTCTACTTTCTGCTGTTTCCCCGGCACCTGCCTTTGACTGTGCTGGATTACCCCTCGGAGTTTTGAGGCTGCAGTTGGTTTTGGCATAATGTGTGGGTTTTTGAGGAGGGGAAATGCCTTAATTTTTGCTAATGTTGTTATTTAATGTCTTCTTTTATAAAGTTATTTGTTTTTTACTTGCATTCTGGGTATTGAACCTTTTTCATCATACAGATTGGGGGACAGAAATTCCTAACCAGGTATCTCTGCCCCTCCCCCCAAAAAAAATTTGTTCCAAACAGGGACAGCATGACACTGGCCAATCTCCAATCATCCAGGTCTTGTCCAGTTACCCACAAACAGTGATAAATGATGGATAGCTGCCTAGCTAGCTCTTGCTCCAACTTCTTAGGCACCCTGGGATGAATTCCATCTGGATTCATACACTTGTTAGAATCTAAGTGGCACAGCAGGTCACTAACTGCTTCCTCCTGGATTACAGGAGGCATATTCTGCTCCCCTTACCTGAGGAACTTCCCCATCCCAGTTATCTTGAGGATCATCAAGCTTTTTGTTAAAGACCTAGGCAAAGAAGGTGTTAAGTAACTCAGCCTTTCCACCTGTCTCCAGTTACCATGTTATCCAATAGGGACTGGAGATTTTTCTCTGCCCTTCTTTTGTTATTAATGTCTTTATAAAAGCACTTTTTATTATCCTTAATGATTTGACCAGATTAAGTTCTAACTGAGCTTTTGCTCCTCTAATTGTCTTTCTACATGACCTTACCATATCCTTAAACACTTTCTGAGTCACCTGTCCCTCTTTCCAAAGGTGTTACACTCTTCTTTTTTCCTGAGTCTATGCAAAATCTTTCATCTCTCCCGACAGCCCATTTTTCAGCACATAGGGACAGCCTGCTCATGTGTCTTTAAGACTTCCCTCCTGAAGTATGTCTAGCCTTCTTGGACTCCTATATGTTTCAGGTCAGCCTCCCAAGGGACTTTGTCAATCAGCCTCCAGAACAGGCCAAAGTTGCCCTGAGGAAGTCTGAGGTCAGTTTTACTGACCCCTCTCCTTGTTTATCTTAGGATTGAAAACTCAATCATCTTACATTCACTGTGCCCTAGACGACCTCCGATCTTTACTTCCACCACACTGTTCTCCCTATTCACAAGAAGTACATCCAAGAGGACATTTTCCATGATTTGCACCAGTTGTGTTAGGAAGTTGTATTCCATGCACTCCAGGAACCTCTGGGACAGTTCTCTCAGTGCTGTGTTGTATTTCCACCAGACATCAGGAAAATTTAAGTCCCAGATGAGCAAGGCCATCAAATTTGTCAGCCACCATCTGCCCTTGGTGAAGCTGTGTTGGCTGTCACCAATCCCCTCATTATTCTTGTGCCTCAGCACAGTTTCCAGAAGGATCTACTTTATGATCTTGCCAGCCACAGAGGTAATCTGACTGGCCTGTAGTTCCATGGGTTACTTTTATTTCCCTTTTTAAATATGTGTTTATGTTTCCTATTGAGCATTTACCAGTTGCCAGGAACTTAGCAGACTGCCATGATTTCCCAAATATGATGGATAATGGCCTAGCAACTACCTCCACCAGTTACCTCAGAGGTCATGTGTATATCTCATCATGAACCACGGACTTGTGAACCTTCAGGTTATTTATATAGTCACAAATCTGATCTTCCCCTAACATCGGTGCTTATTCCTTCTCCCAGTCTCAGTGCTTAATCTTCATGACTTGAGTTTGAGTTCTTGCCAGTGAAGACAGACACTTCATATCCTCCCCGCAGCCCCTCTTTGTTGGTGAAAACAGGGTCCATCATAACATCTCAACATCCATGGATCTGTCATCACCAACACCAAATCAAAACTTCATTCACTTTGAAAACATTGGTAATTACTAATTTTTTAAGGAATCTGGCATAAAGATGAATCATTATATCAAAGACCCAGCAGTGAATTTCAAGAGTCTTCTGAGAGGTTGTCTCTTGGATCACCACTTATCTAAAAATATCTGGCTTGTTTTGGCTGTCACCCATTAATGAAGTACATAATGTCACACATTAATGAAGACTGACAGCTACTGTGGGCAAGAACTATGAACCTGAATACATAATTTTTCAGATTCTTTAATTTTCCTCTTTCATTTTATTATGCTAAAAATAACTAGACTGTCTGGCTATGTTCTAGCAGCCTGGTCCTGACATGATAAAGCAGAATTCATAAAAATGGAAGTTCATAATTCCATACAAATGTATTGTAATATTTTAGAAAGAAACCACAAGAGCTATCTGCTTCACCTTGGACAATGGTTCTTATTTGAACCATTATCTTTCTTCCTAATACAGGAGTCTTCAAACATCTTTCATTCACCTGCAAAGTTGTACTCAATAAAGACAAGCAATGGAAGAAGATCAAACATGCCTTTATTTATGCTTTTTATGTGTTCCTTTGAATGCACGGTAATGTGGCAGAGTACTGCCCCCACAGGAAAACCATGATGATACTTTGAGAGGCAGCCAGAAACAACACTCAAATTTGGACCTGTCATGAGTAATCTTTACTTTAATGAGTGTGTTTATAGGTACATTACAAACACTTGATCATTTCGGAAATCAATGAAGAAACTTATAAAAGTTAATTCAACTCATTGCTGTACAATGCCCTAATATACTTTTAAGTAATCAAAGGGAATGAGAATTTTTCATTAAGGGTAGAAGGACCTTGTAACATTTAAAGGAATGAACATATTATGAAATTTAAATGAAGCTGTTAATGGTTACAATCAAGACTTAGAAAAAAAGTGTAGTTTCCAAACTTATTAAAGGCTGGGTGCTTTCCTATAACATAACCTGGAACAATGGGTCACTTATGGGGATGACTTAATTTATTCCCATCCCTATGCAATTGTTATGAGGTAGGTAACATTAACATCCCTGCCCCTTAGTTCCTTCATTCTGAAAATCTTAAAGGAAAAACCTCTTCCTTTCAGTTTTAGTGCACTGAGTTTCCTGCAGCAGACTAGAAGGATTAGAGAGATTAAGAAAGAAAATGAGATTACAATTTAGTGGCTGAATATGGAAATGACAGAGCCTGCTCTAGCATAGCAGAACTCTTTGTCAGTCTTCTGTACTCTACCTCTTCTGGTGATCCAGCTGGGCCAGCATGCTGATATCTGCCAGCTGTGGATCAGAGTACATCTTCTGAGAGATTAAGTAGGTTCTATGATTCTGCGTATGTCTTTGCATTCCATTACAAAATTCATAAAACTATGATGATAATCCTCATATCTAACTGCAGATGTCAAGTGGATACTACATTGGAGAGACTGCCAATCCTATGATTGCTCTCAAATAAAAGATTCAATTTTAGTAGAGTTACTGGATCAATCTAGTCAGACTATTCCATTCATGTAAGCAACACTTGAATCAAACAACATCAGAAAACAGTATCAGAAAAATAGCTCACAGCATCATTGGATTTAAGCCACTGAGCAGTGTGGTCATAACCAAAAGAATTTTAGCTTTTATGAGCTATTAGTTCTGCATACAAGGTTATTATCTTCAGGCTTTCAGTTGTTTGTATACCACCCTCCTGAGTGATTTCAGTAAGTACTTTGAAACACTCTATCACACAGGTTTTGCTTAATTCCTGAAAAATGTGGGGATTTCAAAAAGCTGTACCTTAAACTGTGTCCTCAGCATTGCTTTCAAACATAGCGGTCCATTGCACACAGTGAGCAAGTTATGCAAGAGCACCCCCTGGATAAAGCAATAAGTGAACTCATTTCCTTCTCGTCATTCTTACAGGTTATTTTGGCGGATACATTGTATTACTTCAAGTTGGCTTGTTTCACAGAATTGTTTTGTTTTTCCTGTGAACCAAATTAGAGTGTGTGTACGTGTGTTGAGGGGAAAGAGGGAGGAGAGAAAAGGTGCTTTGCTATTCATGTTCATTGCACACAAAGACGTGACCGCCATTGTGCACAGTTTAACAGAAAATAGTCTGGGCGTGGAGATATATACACAGACCAAAGTGGATAAGCTTACCCCGTATAAGGAAGTTTCCAGTCTAATTCTTTTCTCAAATATTGATGTCTTAGAAGGCTTGTAAGTGCTGTAATGGGATATACCTGCACTAGCATAATTGATGCGGCCAGGGAGCAAGCATAAGCAGTGTGCTGTAGTCACTGTTCAGTTATTTGCATGTGCCACAGCACATTTTTCACTTACATCAGCTAATATCCTCACAGACACAGTTCAAGGATTAGGAAGATGGTTCCCATTTAGTTTATATTTTAAGGAAAGAAAATTTAATAAGCTTAAGAAAATTTAATAAGATATTTAGTAAAACTTTAGAGGCAATTTATGTTTCCTCATGTATGAGGGATATAACTTCACACACACAAGTTTTAAAAACCATTTTTTTATATCCTCAATGCCTCATTAGTCACAAATTAAAGGGAAGATGTATCTGTCTTGTAAGTCTTAGGTGGATTCACCATATACTGACATATACTTATTTTCATAAGGTGTATGATTATAACACAATCCAGAAATAGACTGAAAGTATGACATTACTTCAAAACAAGTTTTCTGTTGAAAACTGAAGTGTGCATTTGAGAGTTACTATCCAGTACATTGCTCAGGTACCAGATCACTGTAGGATTATATGAAGATGTACATAGTAGGACTATAAGACTTCATAGCCATAATATACATATGAAGTTAGGACTGACTCTTAACTAGGCATTAATTATAAACTGTTCTTACATAAAAGATCTGTCTTACTTTCATAGTGTATTGTCCTTGAACAGTCCTTGTTAATAAAAAGAGGTACATCCAGATTTGCCTTTCTTTGAATTGACACACCCATACATCTATTATTTTACTTCCTAATCTCTCTGACATTTGCTCCTGGGTATAACATTCACACAATATTTCTGGGTTTTGATGCATCTGTCTCTTTTCAGCAAAAAAAATCCTAGAAATTCCTGTTTCCTGATAATCTGAATAAAATTATGCATTTTGTGATATACAAGCACTAGAGGTAAAGTAATTTTCACCATGGAGGGTATGTAAAAGGTTGTTTTTTATAGCATAAAAAAGTGAAGATAACATATGACTGCAGATGTAAATCACAAAAGTATAGCAACCACTGTAAGTCATGTTTTTTTCTTTTCTTTCCCTTTTGTTTGTTTTTTTTTTTTATATATTTTATAGCAGTGGCAAATATATGCAGCACAGACAGCTCTTCTCATTCTGTCCACAGATTCTCCTTTAAATATTGCCAGTCTTCAAAAATCATCTATATACAGGATGTCATCATGGACACATTAAAATCCACATCTTGGACGTATTGACATCTGTTATCTGGGGAAGGCGTACATCACGGCTCATTTGTTGTGGATACTTTAGTATGCAGTCACCTAGCTGACAGTAAGCTACATACCCGGGCAGGTTACTTACCAACAACAAATAGTATGTTGTTACTTTTCCTTGGACAAACAGAGCTGCCAATCCACAAATCAAAGTAATCTGGTTTTATTACATCAATTATAGTAAAAATAATTTTATTAGTAGATCTCCCCTGATACATGTGTGTAAGGACTCCTCACAGTAATTTGTGTGAATTTTCTCAAAGATGTACATACTTGTGCCAGATCTGCTCTCACTAACCTCTGATGAGGTTGGATGCTCTCTCAGAAACAATGCAAAAATGAGCTTATGTGTCTTTGACTTAGACTATCACAGTACTTGTACTTTTGTTTTCTGCTAGAGCTTTCCCATACAAAAATAATTCATAACTAAAATGGACTCTTTCTGTTCAAGGTTTCCTCATCCTGAATACATGCTTAGTTTCTCCTCTCTACATTCATAAATAGCTTGAGAGTTTTCTAGTATCTGAGGTCATTGTGCTTCACACAATTGTTCTTTGTTGTACTCTGTGAAGGAGATTACAAGAGGGCAAGCTGGAATTCCTGGATATCATATTTCTCACTATTGAAGGGCTATCTCCTTGGAAAAAAAGAAAAAGCAATGAGGCTATCTGAAGAAACTTTGGCAATTGTTCATGTAATTTATGACACTATACAATTACGTGTGAGTTCAAACCAAGAAGACCTAGAAAACCATAAAGATCATTTTCACACCAAATAATGTATCTGGACTGGCCAAATCTTGCTGGAGGAGGGATAGTTTTTCTGAAATATGTCTATAAATCAAACAAAATATGTGATTAGTATTTTCCTGCATGATTTAATACCAGCTATTATAGTAACCAACTGTCATCAGTTGCTGAGCTGTTAATCCCTGTAAGAATATTTAAATTAAAGTCATGTAATGGAAACAAGTTGCTGCTTGCTAGGGATAATTTTTAGTAAGAAGTGCCAGAAAGAAAATTACAAGGAATCTTATTATTGCTAAATGAATATTACTAATGCAACAACTTGCTGTTAGATAATAAAGTATTCAACACCCTATAATAGTAAAATATGGTAAATTTCTTTTCTTTCTTTTTAGCTTGATGGAAACAGACATGCAGTAAATGAGTTCAAGGTAAAGTCTGTCTCCTCCCTTTAAATACTTTTTGGTGCCATTGTTGAGAGAGATATGAGATCTTCAAGCTTCCAGACTGCTACTTTTCAGAAAATACTGGATAGCAGAGGGAAACTGTAATACCTGTGCAGAGGGTAAGGTATTACAGAGACAGTACTTCATCATGCTTTCCAAAGAATTCAGTGAAAAGAGACAGACATTATGTGTGTGACTGGAAAAGCTTCAGCAGAGTCTTTGCTTTGTTAGGCATCCCAAAACCTGAAGATTCAAAGCCAGAGTGCACTGTGCATCTAATCAGCTTGCTTCTGCTTTTGAGTCTTAGATAATTTTAATCATGATCTTTTTCTCTATTTTAAATTACACTGAAGAGTGTGTCTACTTGGAGACCAAAATTTGTGAATATGGCCCAATGAATGCATAAAGATTTAATGCTTCCTGTCCTCAAATTTAGTCTGCTTAAGTAATTGAGAGACTTTCCAGTGCCATGGAACCACAAAAGACATTCTGGCAGACACTACTTAGCTGTTGTCAGCACAATCCTGATTCAGGCACAAAATGCTAAACCCTCCCTGAAAGTAGGAGCTGTAGTTTGCATTATCTTATTGATGTTTCTTCCCAGATTACATAGATTCAAATTATGCAAGGTAACCATTAAGAAGCGGGTTCCAGTGCATGGTGTTGTGTTCACAACAGATGACAGCAGTTTTGATGGAGCCCCTGAGAAACTCACACCTCTAATCCACACATAAAAAAAAAGGGGGAGAACACTTAGTAATAATTAGATGATAGGTTGGGTAATTTTTTTGTTGGTATGGTGTCTACCGACCTGTGCAGAGCTAAATAAATATGTTCACAAGGAAATTTATGTGGTGTATTCCTGAAGTACAATATGAGTTCTGTGTTCATTATTTATATATTCTCTGTATGCTTAGCACACCACTTAGTCTGTATGATGCTCCAAGACACAGGAGGCATTTTCCACTTGTCCTCATCCCTCCAAGCAGCTTGTGACAGTGGAGTCTAGGAAACACTGTAAATGTTAACTCTGCTATCGTATTTTCTGATTACAATTGATAAATACCTTTTCCGCAGCTTTCTGATTAAGGAAACCATTTATGTATTCAATGTAAAACCTTTTTAAAGTGTGATGGTTAAATTTCATGAAGATAATGTGTCAACAAACACTGATTCATATTTTCAGAATATGACTTCTATTTTGGCTGTGTTTTGAATTTTGGTGTTTGTTAAGACAAAAGGTATTAATATATTCAGGAAGGTAAATTGTCAAAATGCACTGTTCCGGTGGACTAGAAATTCAGGTTTTTTACTTGTTTTGGATATTCATGGAAGGTTTCAAAGATGTTGGAACTTTTCTAAAAGTCAAAAAGTTTTAAAGAATTTGCCACAACAAATATGGTATTGGATAAATGCTTGAATTGCTACCAAGCAGGATGCAGTAAGGAGAAAGAAGAGGTAAGATTTGATTAAGATTCATTTATTTATGGTTACTATAAAGATTAATTTTCTGATTTTCATAAGCTTACAGCTAAACTATAGCATCTTAGTAATGCATTACCAGAGACCATATCACATAAGCAGATGTTAGGTTAATAAATATCTACTCTGTGGTCCAGCGTCCACAGGCAGTGTTGTGCACACAGGAACTGTAATGGAATCTGAATGCATTGTATTTTATTGTATTTGGCCATCCTTTTCTACTCCTTAAACAAAACATTTACATAATGATTTTTCATGCTCCTAAGCAAAAGAAAAGGCAGAAGGAAGCAGCACCTTAATGCCTCCTCTGTGAATGCAAGCACAGTCAGCATGCTTTAAATGGAACGAATGTTTAGAACTGTGACAGACTAAAAACTACAATAACAAAAAAGTATCAAGAATTATCCTTCCAGATCTTTCAATATACAGAGTAAACCCAGACATTTTGTATATCTTACCACTAGAGTCAGCGTGAGCAGGGATTTAGTACATATTACCTGCAAACTGGTCAAGGGCTAAGCATCAGCTGTTAGTAATGTTTGCAATGCCAAATTCCAGTTTACAAGCTGAAGAGGTACTTACAGTTTTCAGAAAGGTCACAGACTTCCCTTTGCTTTGATGGTCACTTACAACCAAGATACCTTGATGCTGATTTTGGTCTTTTGCCCAAGGAAGTGGTGCAGGATTTTAACATGTCCTGATATAAAACTTGTTGTTTAATTAAAAGGTCCATTGAGCAAAACATTCATCTTTGCTAAGTTCTATTGTCAAACATTTATGCTCAGTTTTTGATGACTATTCTTTCATCCCTCTTACTTGAAGAAATATAGCACCCTGTCCAGTCTCAAGAAGGGAAACACCACTGTCTCCACCCTCATGAAAGCATGAATTTAAGTGTGAATACAGTCTTATTCACAACTCTTGGTGAATAATAACATCGATTTTTAAATCAAGCATAGTTGGACTTGACCTATGACTCAAGAGATTACTCTGCATGTTTCAAGCAGAATAAAAACAATAAAATCCAATATCTCCAAATTAGGCAAAAAGTGTAAAAGTGCAGATGTATGTATGTGTACAAATCATAGTTACAGAACTAGTCTTACGTGTGGTTGAAGTGGGCTTGAGAATTAAGAAGAGGGGAAGTTCTTTCCATGCATAAGACACTGATGTTCAGTCTGTTTCTCTCTCTACCTGTTTTTTCTGGTTGTTTTTTCTTTTTCTTCTGCCATAGGTGTTACATCTTCTGAGAAAAGAACTAAAAGTTGACCACAGATTGGCATCTTCACATTGGATATCTTGCTGATATTTTATCAGCCGTCAGTGTTTCAAATGCCCAGGAGCAGAAAAACTTCTGTCGAGGTCATTTGATAATCCCATATTTAATGAAGGTTTAGAATGTTTATGCAGTTATCAAGGGATTCAAAACTGTTATCATATTTTCCATTGCTTTATTACATCATAGGATCATAGGATCA
>VZRI01007001.1:238347-288854 GCA_013397515.1 Upupa epops | reverse complement strand
TCCTGGAGTCCTATATCTTTCAGAGCAATCTCCCAAGGAACTTTGTCCATCAGCCTCCTGAACAGGCAGAAGTTTGCCCTGTGGAAGCCTAAGGTAGCAGTTTTACTGCCCCTTTGTTTCTCTTAGGATTGAAAACTCAGTCATCTCACAATCACTGTGCCCTAGATGACTTCCAACCTTTACTTCCACCACAAGATCCTCCCTGTTCACAGGCAGCAGGTCCAAGAGGGCATCTTCCCTGTGTCAGGAAGTTCTCTTCCACACACTCCAGGAACCTCTGGGACTTTTATCTCCCTGCTGTATTGTACTTCCAGCAAACATCAGGAAAATTGGACTCCCCCATGAGTACAAGGGACAGCAACTGCTTCAGCAACAGCTTATAAAAATTTAACCTGCTCCTTTATCCTGGTTGGGTGGTCTATAATACACCACAAAAACACTCTTGCTGGTCTTAGTTCTGAATCTTACCATAAGGTCTCAACCCCATCCTCACCCTCATTAATTTTTATGCTTTCATATGTCTCCCTAACATAGAGTGCCACTCCAACACCTCTTTTCCCTTGCCTATCTCTTCTGAAAAGTTGATACCCATCAATTGTAGCACTCCAGTTGTGGGAGTCATCTCACCAGGTTTCTGTGATGGCCACAACATCATAGTTTTCCTGTTGCACAGCAGCCTCCAGCTCCTCCTGTTTATTGCCCATGCTACATACATTGGTGCATAAACATTTCAGGGAGGGAGCTGAGGATAGTTTTCAACATTGAGGGGCAACATACCTTCTGGTTATCTGTGATGCCACACTGCCCCTATAAGTGTTGAGATACTCAGAGTTGAGAACTCAGAGTTCTCACTAACAATATCCTGCTATGCAGCAGAAAAGCAGTTCTCTAAATGTCTGTCTCCAGCGACTTAAAATATTGACTTTAAAACACAAAATTCTTGGGACTTCCTCAGAGATATATTCAGTTCACATTTAAATACTAATTCCCACTTTTGCTGTTCTCAAGCAACACAAGATTTTCATATACATACATACACACATACTCCTCTTATGGATGATTCCTGTGAAGGAAAGACCGTTTTAGCACAACACTTCAGATCTGTTACTGACACTTCTTCTCAGTACCTGACTGCCCCTTTTGATTCTAATTTTTCACTACCTCTCCTGACTGTGCTTTTCAGAAGAATTCAGTTGACCTGCCAAGTGACAATGAAGTGTTTTGGTAGATAGACAGCAAGTGACAACCTTCTTGAGTGCATGCTCTGATTTTGAAGTGTCAAAACTCTTGTAACTCTGTAAGAACAAGGTAGCAATGAAACCTTTTGGACTTGAAGCAAAAGCAATTCATCTAGGCACAGATCAGAGCTGAGCTACTGTTGGAAACAACAGCTCGTACCTCTGGTTGCTGAGGTTAATTTTAATTCTCTCCTCCGACCTCATTAAAAATTGCAAAACTTTTTATAATGATTGAATATCTGTGTTTAAAACTGTTCAATTAGCTACAGAGATGAGCAGGAGTGAACCTGCTTGATCTGCCCCCACAGAGCTTCCCCTCCATTTTGATAGATCTTTTCATGCCAATGACAAATATCTTCATTGTACTTGCATGAGTCTTTCCAAGTAGATTGACCCTGCTGTCCATCTTGCCACAAGGCACTAGCTTGCTTTCATTAATGAAATCTCCTAGAGAATTTGTGTCTGCTGACACACTGCTTTTAATGGACAAACAGGACTTCAAGAACATTTAAGTGTTGTTTTCAGGGTATCCAACAGATGTTGCTGCCAGCATCTTTCAGGAGGTACTAGGGTTTTCCTCTTTGCTCATGGGTATTGGACATTTTTTTCTTTTTGACTACTTTTAAAGGAAACGAGGAAAAGAAATGCAGCTGTAGAAATAATTTCCTGCAATTTTAAGTAAGTGTGAGAGACTACTAACCATTTGTGTTAAAGGGAGACCCACAGATCACTGTGGGAGCTACTGCATGGACTGGAAGAGAGTGTTTCATCCCATGAGAAACAACAGACCAAAGGTGAAGTGGAGAAAATTTTGCTAGTTCCATTACAAAGGAGAGAAAATTAAAGCAAGCTGTCTGAAGTCATACTCCTGTGGAATAGTCATAGCTTGAGCAGACCAATGAGTTCCAAGTCCATCTCAAACAAACCCAACCTCAGAGGCATCAGAAAAAAACTGAGTTAAATTATTAATCTGGTTTTTGTCACCTTGACAGCCCTCTTCCACTGGTGTGCAAAGCATGAAATGACTTACTGTCCTTGTTTAGAGGAAGTCAGTTCAGCAGGTCCATCCCTCACCTCAAGCTATCTATGCTTGATGTAGCTTCTAGGGACCGGTTTTTTTTCCTCCACTGACAGATTTTCCCTTTCCTCAGTCTATGCATGCATCAATACACCAAGAATGACGCATTTCTTTAAGTAATCACAATGCACCCTGTTTCTTTGACATCATGTCATGACCAAGTTCCAGTGTATTTTTAAGTAGTCAATCTACCATCGCTGACAGCAACTGAATAACTGCAAATGCAGACAGTAATGCTAGATAATGCTCATGCTCAGACAATTGGCTAACCAGTAAGAGGTTGGTTAAGTCACAGAATCACAGAATCAAAATTCATCAGGATTGTTACCTTTACAGCCCAGATTGATTGATCCAAAGGATGAAAAAGTTTAAAACAGAAGCCATCCTTTTTGGAGGGTCTCTCAATCAGCTCACAAGAATGGAGCAAGATTGTCCCAACCCACTGTCCAATCTTTGGTGTCTTATAAATGAGCAGCACTCCCGGTTTCAGAACACACCACAGCTTGGTCCAACTCTTCAGAGTCCCACGAATCTGTAGGGAAGATGGGAGAGAACAAAATGTTGAATTTATGTTACTCCTTACAAGAAAACCAGTATTTATTCAGTATTTATAGACTCTTTCCAATATATATTTTTAAACAAGGGCACACACACTTCCTTAGGAAAATGCTGCTTTGTCTGAACAGCCCTAAGCATCTCATAGCACAATCCCATATCTTGTAAACCTGGCTATCAGAACATGGTTTTCATATTTTTGTTACTGCTTTAGTGTTAGTAGCTTGCTTAATTTTTCAGACAACCAGCACTGCCAGCCCATGTGAGAGTGCTTTGTGAATAATCAAGGAAGACACACCTATCAGAACATTGCATAGAAAAATGTTAGTGCTAGTCTAACTCATCTTGTAAGCAATTTTAGTAGTGTTCTGCAGAGCTATTAATGGGTTTGGTCAAGTACCCTATATTCGACATCACCTCTCCTGCTGGTTTACTTCTCTGTCAAGCTCAAATCATGCTCTCTCCTCTATAGAAGACGTTAACTTGCACAGTTTATACTGTTAAAGGTTACTGCTTTAAGAACGGGAAAGTTTCGCAGTAAGGTTAGCTTTGTTGCTGAAGTAGAACACTGCAGACAGGAACAAGTATTTTGTATTTAAAAATTCTCAGTATGTAGCTATCACCAACATGAAACACTACAAAAACACTTTGTTACCAATCTGATTTATCAAATAAGTTATAATCTCACTTTTCTGGCCTCCAATTCTGATCACAGATCAGAGTGTGAGGTTTTGTAACACTAGTCAAATGGGATTGTATTGCTTCATGAAACCCCTGTTACTTTTTTGTTCTTTAAAAAGCAGTATTTGATGATGTTTGAAAATTCAGTTTTTCCATTGTAAAAGGGGCAAGCAATTCCCTATTAGTCAATAAGACTAAATGGCCCCACACAGTGATCAAAGGTACATCTCTCAAAGTCAATCCAAATTTCTTTTGCCATGTTCAAAGTTCTAGGACTTCAGTGAGAAGCTGTCCCTGGTTGATTCTTTGCAAAAGGAGAAATTACAACTGTCATTGGCAGTACATTTCATTCTGTGCTGTGAAAACATAAACCCCAGCTGTCAATAGAACAAGCTGTATTTGCTTGTCTCAAGGCTGTTACCCTGTTTCTTCTTCAGCACTGCAACATCTGTGGGAAGACGCCAGCAGACTCTTTCCAAAGGAAAAATGGAACAAACATTATCACTTCCTTTTGTGCTATGCACTTTTTGAGCCCTCGTTTCTACTTAAGGACAGGGAATTGATAGATTCAGACACATTAAGACAGAAAGTACACATTCCTCATAACTCCACTTTCATAGCAGTTGTTTAAGTACAGCTTTACAGCAACTTCAACTCCAAATTATTCAGTTTTCCTTCATTCAAAAAGTGCTTGTGCCTACATCTCAGGCACATCAACCATATATTTTACGACAGCCTCAAAAGCAGCTGTATTAAATACCTTCAGCCAGTCTGCTGTGATCACTACACTGGGATCCTTTAGAGCACTGAAGAGTTGTTTGGTAGCTCTTTTCTTCTCCTGCCTGTAATTTTTTTTTTGTACCTGGTTGAGAACAGAGAAAACACAGCAGCTGTAATTGTGGCTTCTTTTCCGGAGGAATAAACATAATGTGTTAAGGACAGCTACACATAGCACAGCCACACCCTGATCCAGCAAAGGACCTCCACAAATGAGCAGAACAGAAACATAACAAGACAAGAGGTATTTTTCTAGACATAATCTAACCTGGCTTTTCTCTTGGGGAATAAAAAAATCATAAATACCCAGTCCTCCCCAGATTAAAGAGATGAAATCTAATTTTATCCAAACCAAGTTATTTATACTTTTGGTTTGGTAGACAAGCAAATGTTCAAGCAGTAATTTATTCAGATTGCCCAGGCACAGCCCTCCTAACAAGACCAATGAAGGATTACAATCCTCTTGAGGTGTCTAATGGCTCTGGAACATATAAACTGTGAAATAATTACACTGACTTGTTTTGTTTCCAGTATATAATCTAATCTTGTATATAAAGCCTGTAAATAGCCTTGGCCCATAAATGACTCCTTGAAGAGACTGAGGTTTCTCTGGGTCTTGGGAAATGACTCAAAGTAGCTCCTAGTGGTTTGTTTGGAAGGTGCTACTTGTTTTGTAAAAGAAAGTCAGCTGATGCTGACTTGGCTGCTTTGCACATACCTTCAGTGTTTCCTTCTTTGTGAATTTGGCTGTGGGAGACACACACTCTTTGTCAGAGCCATTGCAAAGCTTATATTCAATCTAAAAACAGGGAGAAAGAGAAAACAAATAGGAAAGCATTAACATGATGTTCAAGTTATGCCTTAATGAAGAGTCGTTTGTATCTTCCAGGAATCCATGAAAGAGCTGATTGCAAACTCCAGCAGCTGAACACTAGGCAGGCTCAGAAATGTGTATCTGTGGTGCAAATGTTCCTTTTATACTCATAGTTAGCTGGAAAATTCCCCAACAAATTTTCTTCCTATTTCTCACTCGCAGACAACAATCTTGGAAAGAACACACTGAAACAAGCCGAATCCAAAAACCCTGGGTCTTATTCCTAACCTGCCTACTTCCATCTTTTTTGGATCTGAAAGCATTTCAATTACTAGAATAGAAATTAGGGGGATGCTGGTATAGATCTTTCAGAATTAGTGTCAACATTGGCAATGACTGTTGCCCTAGCTGAAATGTCCAGAAAATTGAGTGGGCTAGAAATGACCTAATCAAGTTACAAATTATAGAGGAAATTGTCATCATCATCTTGACCTTGTGAAGTGAGGCACAAAATACACAGTCACTTCAAATCATGTCTGATGGTGTCAGTGCTGTTTAAATTAATTTTCAGAAGCTACAGACAGAGGTCATGATTGTTCTGATGGGCTGAAAAAATGCTTTACTTTTGTTAGACTTGGTCACAATATTACTGTTCCCAAAACAATCTACACTTAGAGAGTGAGTATAGCTCTCTAGAGCTCAGCCCACAACGAGAACCCATACTCGTATGAACACTCACCAGTAACTTGAACAAATGCTGGGGACGGTCAGTGACATGAGAACAATGATATAGTCTGGACTCGGCTACTTTTTAAGTGACCTTGGGAAGCTACTGTTTCCTCTTTTTCTTCCAACTTTTCATGTGTTTGATGCATTCAGACTGATCTTTTGAGGCACTGACTCAACGCATAAGCATGACAGTTTTATAAAAAAGATCAGCCCTTGACTACCTTGATTTAATGAGTATGACACAAATATGAGCTCTACTAAAGAATAAATGCATTAAAGACAGCTCCCATTTATAAATTCACTGCTATAATATGAAACAAACATACTTTATGGCATGAGTTCACAGTGTTTTCTGTTTTGAGAGACCCACTTTCTTTTTCATTCCCAGTGACACAGAAACCTCTGAGTACTGTAGCTACAAACCATACTGAATGAGCAGGGAAATATCTAGTGACAGCTGGATCAGTTCTTTTCACATAACTTAGGAGAAAAACATGCAAATGCATGACCAGATCACAGCAAACAGGCCATCAGCTGTGCTTTGGAGACTGTGGCAAAAGGTAAGAGCACACACTCAAGTGAGGGAATTATACAGGATTAGAAATTAGTAGCGGAAGGTTCAATGTGTAACAGAACCATGATTGCTGTAGAATCTTTTACTTGCTCTCACATACTGTTATAACAGTCTTTTGCTAAAACCAATACTACTCATTGTACTTACAACTAGAGAAATTCATTAGGGGGAAGTTCTTTCCTGTGAAGGTGCTGAGATGCTGAAACAGGATGCCCAAAGTAGTTGCCCCATCCCTGGAAGTGTTCAAGGCCAGGCTGGATGGGGCCCTGAATAGCCTGATCAAGTGAAGATGTCCCTGCCTGTGCAGGAACTGAATGATCTTTATGGTCCCTTCCAACGCAAACCAGTCTGTGATTCTGTGAAAATAGTATCATGGTGCTTAAAAACCAATGAAGTGCCTGATCTGACTGCCTAGTTTAAAAGTCAGCATGGCATTGGAATCACTCAAAAAAACTGTCAGCTCTTGCACTCTTTCAAACTATTCAATATTCATATTTTTTGTTTTAATCTAGACAGCTAAGCATGCTTTCTGTACCTGTACTGTACTATCTGATGCATATTTTATATTGCTGCACATGGGATTTCACTGTAAAACCACAAGATTTATGCTAAGAATCACTGCACAAACATGACATCTGAGCAGAGTTGTGCCCACAGGGTCTTTGTTATATTTCAAAGGGCAGTGGCAGACATTTGGGAGATGTGCAGTAAGCTTTTCTTTATGAGGAAAAATTTCTAAGTGCTTAAATGTCTTCCAGCAAGGATCATCCAAAATTATTAGGAGATTTTGCTTTCATTATTTGAGATGTGTGTCCTTTTAGACCAGTCAGAAGGATTCTTCCCCTTTCCCCCACTTAGCAAGGAGAATGCTCTGTCCTTGAGATGCAACTATGAGCCAACTGTTTGCTGGAAACTTCACTCTGAAGCCTGAGAGAAACATTCTATACTACTTCTCATTCACCAGCAGGAGAAAAGGTAGAGACATCCCAGAGATTCTAAGAAATCCCACTCAGGTGTTTGCACAGAACCAGGTTATAACAAATGTTCTTTTTGCTGAACTAATTAGAACAAGCTATAGTCATTTGTTTTCTATACAATTACCTAATAGCACTTATATAAAGCAGAAACTTTTGGCCCTTAAGCTCAATTGGCTCAGGAAAATTTACTTAACATTGAATACAGAAAGCCTTCTTGAGTCCTAAACAGGCTGCTTGCAAGGAGCGGCATTAATCAGAGGCACCTTCACTGCTTTACCAGCCACACTGTATCCTCCTCAGTAACTCTGGGCCATGCAAAAATGGAGTTAAACTACCAGACTTCAAACCTGGGACATTTACACAGAGAAACATTGATTCTGCCTCTTAGAATCATACAATCTTTTTGATAGAGAGAGACTTTTAAAATCATCATCTTCAAGAGAGCTGAATTGTTGCTACATGACCAAGGACAGTGTCTGATGCCAGCTAATGCCGCTGTGCAGATTATGAAGCCATGACACACAACTGTAGGTGAAGGGGTAATCTCCCTTTACACCACCACAGCCTCTAGGAGCTCAGTAAATACAGTGGAACTTGACTGAAGCACCTCTTCTGTTCTCCAAGACCTTTCAAAGATGATGGCAAGCAACGTGGCAATAACAGCTGCCAGCTTTCTCAGGACTTGTGGGTGCATCCTGTCAGAGTGGATTTATGGATGTTCATAAATGTTGATCTCTAATCTGGTCCTCCTCTACCAAAGGAGAGGCTTCTTCACACCAGGCCTTGTCTCTTATGTGTAGTGCTCCTGCTTCATTAAGGTTGGCTTTAGCTATGAAGACCAAAACAAAGCAATCATTCAGTAACTCCACCCTCTCTGTGTCTTCCACCACTAGGGTGCCCATGTCATTCATCAGCAGGTCCACAATTTCCCTAGTCTTCCTTTCTCTATTGATACGCTGGGAAAAACCCTTCTTGTCATCTTTGATAGTCCTCGCCAGATGTAATTCCAGGTGGGCCTTAGCTTTTCTCATTGCATCTCTGCATTCTCTGACAACACTCCTGCATTCCTCCCAAGTGGACAGTCTTGTTTTCCACATTCTATGCATTTTCATAGATTTCTATGCATTTCTTCAAATTTCTGTCAATGAAGAGTGAGAAAATATACTAAAACCATGGCTTTAACTAGGAGCCACGAACACACTTTCAGATGTGCCTGACCTGCCACTTCCGTTTTCAGAAACTTGACACTTATTTAATGAGGCAAACTAATTGCTTCTCTCTGCTGACTTTGTTTTTTATTATGCTTATGAGGATGCAGCATAGCAGGTCCTAAACAGCAGTTTGCTTGCAGATGATTGTTAACAGCAAAGCCCTTACACTTACACTAGGCTTTGTAAGACAGTCCTCACAATAGTCTTATTCTGATCAATGCCTTTTTAGTGACTTCATTTCCAAGAGGAACCAAATAATTTCAGTGAAGCAGACTGTGATTGGCTGTGGTCTGGGGGATGCCAACCCATCAGTACGTTGTGCCTTGGACAACAGCAACCTGCTGTTTAGCCCAAGCAATCCTTGCTGCACAAGATTAACATAAAATATGTAATAAGACACAAATATAATTATTCCAAATTAGAAACATTTACATTAATTTATTCTCAAGGTGTAACTTGCATGCTAACAGCAGTGACAGCTTACAAGTCACTCTTTGTTCTTCTTTGCATCTAAGTAAGAGAAAGATGAAATCAGATGGGAATTTGCAAGAAGAACAAAAATAGCTGGTGTTGTAAGCCATGTTTCACCAAAGCACAATACATGGGAGACACATTCTTTCTCACATGTATTTTCTCCAGTATCTTTTCCACATGTAGCAATGTATGACTGCAGAAAAAAAAGGAATTAAATAAATGTTCCTGAAGTAGTGTAAACACCATGGAAAAGCTGGCTTTAACATTAGAAGGGAAGAGCTTCTTGTTACTGCAGTGAACATTCAGATATCTCAACTGCATTTGAACAACGTTGTTTTCAGTACACTATGAGCGGTTCTTTTAAAAGCAGTTTTAGATTGTTGTGAATTAGCAGCTCATCCAAAGCTCAGTAAAGCCAGTAGAACAATTCCCACTGAAAACAAACTTTGCATTGGGAAAGATTACCTTTCCATTAAAACACTGCTCTACAGCAAGTTGAATAAACTTCACCTGAAATTTTCTATCTTGAAAAAATAAAATCCCTCTTACTTCAACAATGTCACAGAGTAAGTATGTTTACAACACTGAAACAGCACAACAATCAGCACAAATCAAAAAGCCTGTACAAATAGATAATGTGACGGTGTAATTGGGGAAAACCCTTGGTTTTCAAGCTACTCAGGCAGCTCCAAGTATCAAGCATTATACTGTTTCATGAAATGCTTTGCTTCATACCATTGGATTAAAGTAAATAAAGAAAAAGTCACAGATCTCATGGGATATCTATCTCTTTGATCATTTAAGTTTCCCTGTAATGGGAATAACATTCTGCAAGTATAGAGCATTTAAAGAACATTTTAGATGAGATGGGAAGCTGCACATTGAAGCAGACGTTGTTTCACAACTGATCTTATTGCAGAACTAAGCAGAAATCTGAAGTAAAGATTTGCTTTCCCATCTAGCACAGGATTTGTTCGTGAATTTAAACAAATTAAATGAGCAAAGAAAAACAACTGGACTTTGAGCTCAAAATGTGTTTTGCTTTGTTATAGTCATCTCAGCTTTAGCACCTCTATCCTGATTGGAAACAGAAAGAAGGAATTACAATAACCCAGGGTGATGTGGTCTGCCTGCTGTGGCTTACCCAAAGTTATCAACTTTGTGACTCCATTTCTGTAAGTGAACACCCAAACTGTCATAAAAAATGTCCTACTTTTGCATTCAACATTCCAGTGCTCTGAGTTGTCCTGACCAGAAGTCCTGCTTCTTTACATGCCTAAGTCACTGGGAGTTTTAACACCACTTCGTGTAAGGCGTGCAAAACATCTGGCTTTAAAATAAAAATCTGTTCCTTGGGCTTCTCCAAGGTCACAATAAGTGGAAAGCTGGGTTTCCATGAGGAACCTGCCTGAAAAAAGCAAAACCAAGGTCGGTTTGCTGCTTGCCAGGTTCCAGCAGTAGCAGAGGACATGTATATAAGCCCTTGTTGTACACTCCATAAGCTCATCACCATTTCCCTGTGCTGTCTGGCAGAACAAGCAAGCTCTTGGAAAGCACAGGGAAATGTATTTGAGGATACAGAGTCTATTTTCATATATTATAGGAAATCATTTGTGGCTGCTTCCTTCATGTTGCATTTTCATTTCAGCTGGTGTCATTTGCATTTTATAGCTTCATAGTTCAATACATTTAGTAAAAAATTTATTAACAGACCTGGTTTCTATTTCTAGTTACTCTCCAGAATCATGTTAGGAAGCTGCAGCCAAAAAAACCCATACAAAAATCTCAAAGCCAGATCTAAATTATAAGGTTTATTCCATCTTTACAGGAAATCAAACGCAGGCGCTCACTAACAACAGATGTAGTGCCAGGTTTGGAACACCCAGATCCAAAGTCTCTAGATGCAATTTTACTTCTCCATAACAGGATAGATGGAATTTTTGTGTTCAGGAAATGCTGGTTAGTTTGTGTTCTTCTCCTGCTAAACCAATACCCTGATTCCTCCTCCAGGATCTCAACTCATTTTCAAATGCTATGCACTAAATATTACTTCTTTCTCTTCCAAAACAGTTAAGGTTTATAAATGTCTTGCTGATCAGGAACAGCAGGACAAACTCAGTCAGTAGGAGCATCCATAATTATTGATATCTTTTGCCCATAATTATTCATATCTAATTACATTGCCCATAATTATTCATATTGAATTACATTGCCACAGGAGACCTAAATAAATAGTCCTTCTGCAGCAGGTGCTATCAAGTCAGAGGAAAGTGTGGTCTTCTCTCACCCCAATCATGTATAAACACTTGTTTTCTTTCTCTCAGAACATGCACACACAGTTTCTGCAGGAACATACAGAGAAGTTTTCTCAATAACTTAAAAAAAAAGAAAGATAATGAGAATGATTACTAACAGCCTGTGAAGAAACAAAGTCAAGATTAGGGATGGATCCTTTTCCCATAGTACCTTGCTAATGGAGTTTGGAGTCTGTGGTGCCTCATCCTTCAGTACTGTTGGGCTATTTCCTTCCACATCTTTTCCTGAAACAAATAAATGCAATTCAGAAAAGAAGAAATACTGTACAAAACTGTGGCTTCTCATGGCCTCAGAAGAGCTACCACAAATAGCAAACAGGAGAAGCTGTATGAGGGAGAATAGGCACATCAGGATCACAGAGAGGCACCTTGCAGAGCTTGAATTAGCCTGGATCCGCAATCTTGGGCTATGCAATGAGTAGTGCTTAAATCTTGTGTCTCAAACTACTGTGACAAGTCAATATCATGTTTGCAAAGTCCAGCTAGAAAAATCCAGAAATAAATTTGCTTATGCACTCTTAATAAGATCCCTTCAGTGTCTCCACTATGATGCAGTCTTTAATTATGTTACCAGAGGTTGCTCTTTTCTTACATACCCCATGCCTCATTCAATGCAAATAATAAATGCAATTCGGTTAATAAGCAGCTATTCAATATTTTATCCTCACAGAATCACAGAATGTTAGCAATTGGAAGGGACCTCAAAAGAGCATATAGTCTGATCCCCTTCCTTGGTCAGTATCTGGCTGTGCTGCTGAAATGCACCTGATAGGTTGCTTTGTTTGACAAATAACCATGATCATAAAGCATTACAAAAGACAGAAGAGCATCTAGACAGACTCAGCAAAACAAAATAAAAAAACCCTGCAGATGACCAATGTCTTCTGATGAAGATATTTGTTAAAATAAAAACTGTTTTCAATTAGCAAGTAGAATTTATGAACACTATGACATTTTTCAGTCATTGTAGAGACTCGTTTCCACTACCCAAAAATACTAATCATGCAGGAGATTTTACACCAGTATGAGTGTGTTCTCTCCTAGTTTAAGCAATTAAATGTTATGATAAATTCTGTTCTTTTTGCCAGCTGTAACCATACCCTTACAGTAAAAGAAATCACAGAATTTCTATTTTAAAAAAACCCAAAAAATAACATCTGATGAGACTAGCTTTTTAGTGCCAAGACAGTCACTGTTATCCAAGTGCAATGTAGTTTTCTATCAGAGCTTCAGAATACTGAACATAGTAAAGAGACACTGAGACAGTGAAATATAATCCATTTGTAGCGCACTGCAAACATGGGAACAGTGAAAAATGCTTTAAAACACTGTGTGGGCCAGTCTTGGAAACTACCAAATCCAAAGCCAGCAAGGAAATTCCTGATTCTCCTGAAGTCAGCACAATTTGTCACAGATGTGCTAGAAGCAATAATGTTTCCTGGAGTTTTCAGAGCAGCCATTCAAGAAGCCAAGTACCATTAGAAAAGCCACCCACAGAAACTTGCTAAGAAATAAATGTTCTTGTGTCCATGTTCTGCCTTCATATCACAGGACACGTGAGACAACAAGCACATCCCATTATGACCAGGACTGCAACTGTGCTACAAGGTTTCACTGGTAAACAGGACCAACAAAAACCCCTTTCTACTCTGAAGAAAAGGCTTTGCGGGCTAAGTGTCCTTAGAAGATGTTCAGCTTTCCATGTGGTGACAAAAGGTGGTGGGTGGGGGTTTCAGAGGGATTCCTCACCCCGTGGCATAGTGCTGTGCTTAACCTAGTTTAACTGTCATCCTTCCCCTTGAAACACAGAGCCCTAAATAACACACTCAGAAGCCTAATGTCTGTGAGCAGCAGAAAATCCCACACGGATGAATGTTTGACAATCCCCCTGTGCTACCATGGCACGTGGGGTGGCTATAAGCATTGCTGTGCATGGATTAGAGCTGTATCTCCACAGTTTTTCTTTCTCTGATCATACTTTCCTCTCTATAGCCCTCACCCTATCTGGCAGAGGCAGCTTCAAATAAAACTCACAAAACCATGTAGCCACTGTGCAGAAAATACCGTTCATGGGAAGCAATTGTATGTATGGTAAAGCACCATATGGTCTAAAAGTTCAAGTAAAGTTAATAATAAAATAACAAATAAAGTTAATGAGAGAATGGCATCTATTAGCACAACAGAATTCTCATCCATTCATCATTATGTCCCATTTCATAAGGAAAGCTTAACTCTGAGTTGGGATCCACACAAAAAGTCTGGGTGCGAGAGATCTCTACCTTCTCTCAGTAACCCATGTAAAAGGATTAGCATGCTAACAATGCTGTTCTTGAAGTCCTCCACCACCCTGTTAATAGAATATTATGACAAATGGGAACATGCAAGAGTTCACTCTTACTGTATCACTTACAAAGATTTGTAAGATGTGTTCATGGAGCACTATATACTGGTTTCTTACATCAAACTCATTAAGCCTACCAGCATTTGTGAGAATAAGTGTGTTTTTCTGAGGAGAGTGATCTGTGCTGTCTGTCTCATGCAGACTTACTGCTGTTGTGTGGAAGGAGTGAGCCTGCCCTTGTTTGCAAAGCAAACTTCATTGAAACTGTGTAAGTTTCTAAAAACCCAGCCTAGTTAAGTGCACAGAAAATCCAAAAGTGGGAGTCTACCCAGAGCACAACAGACAGCGTCACCTTCAGAAAATAAACAGGAAATCACTTTAAAACACAAAAGGAGCTAAATATTAACTGGATATAGAACCTGAAGCTCTTATCTCCCTGATCAAGAAAACACAATGTCCACAATAGAAACAGAGATGAATCTCTTCTGACTTAAAGTGTTGGCTGCAAGCAGTGTGTGCAAAGGAGGGTCCTGCACATAGCAGCACTATTTTGTCCCAAACAGTGGAAAAAGTTTTTGGGAAGAGAATCAGTGGTGCTTACAGAAACAGCTTTCATGACATGGTGAAGAAAACCACCAACACTCCAGTCTTGCTATTACAGAGCAGAATTACAGATACCTTATTTTATCCCATTACTGCCATGCACAAGAGAAATATTTAGTTACTTTCCAGAACAGCAGCTATTTTTTTTTCTTTGGTTTTCTGTTGGTCACCAATCCTACCGCAGCGTTTGTTTTTCCCCTTTATAATGACTGATATAGCAAGCATGGTAATAGGAAGCAAAACTACTAAGTTCTCAAGAACTCCATGCATAGTGAACTATTATTTTATAGGATTTCTGATAAAGTACCTGGATAACTACCACAGGAAGAACAGGTTCTGATATATGACAAGTCTATAGCAAATAAAGCCTGTTACTGCTGTAAACATCGGTGATGTGGCCCAATGTGTACACCAGACTGAAATGTTGTTCTGCATATCTATTACAGTAAGTTTCCCATATTCATCAAAGTGCAACTCTTAAGATGCAGAAAAGCTAATATAAATTTTTACTTAAAGACACTGTGTGATCTTGCAGCCTAGTCACAAGGGGAGATTTTCTAAAAGTTCTTTTAGCTACTCCCCTGATAAATGTCCTTCCCTCTGAAAGAGAAAGTAGAGAAGCATTCTCCTTACTGCAAAGTGAAAGAAACACACTGCAAAGTGCACAAGAAACATGAATTCTTGCCTCTCTAGTTTGTGATCTTCCTGCAAAATGTTTCCCTCAAATTGCTTTTAGTTGCCATAATCATTAGCATTTCTGTATGCAAGCAAGAGACAAAAAGTGCAAACCATTATTTGGGATAGTGCCCTCTGCACTTCCCATACATCTTCTTTAAAAAATATAAGATCCTCCCACTACATTGAATCCTCATTGCTGGAGCTTGACTGAGCTGTAAAGTCTGCCACTCCCCTTTCAGTGAATTATTTACTTGCACACTTTTGTGGGTGAAGGGCTAATCCTAGTGTTGGTGCTGTGAGACTTGCAGCTCTAGATACGTCACAATGCCCTAAATTCTTTGCAGGATGTCACTGGACTTTGCTGCCCGCAGCCACCCAACGCCATCAGCTCAGTGGCACTGTAACAAAAGTACACTGAGGCCAGGAAGCAAAACATAGAGCACTGGAAAAGCTTGAAGAACTGAAAGTTCATGTAAACAACAAATCAAAATGGGAGAGAGCAAAATATCCAGTGCAGCTTCTGGATGTAAACCTGTAGCTTATATGCGGTGATCACAACATCCTTCAGAGCAATGGGAAAATGTGGGGGGAAGCCCATGAAGCTGAGAAAAAAAATGAGGCAGAAGCACCAGCATAGGAGTGAAAGAAGACCCTGTCATAGGAAATACAGACTAAATGGGAAAAGTGAAGAAAAAAGAGACAAGGCAGCCATGTGGGGTCAATGAAATAAAGGAGTAAAAAAAATGTAACAACAGATAAACCCCCAAATCTTCTGCAAGGAATTCTCTGGCTAAAGCAGTAACTTCCATTTGTTTAAAAGGGATATTCTCTCCTTTATAAACTCTTCGGCTCTACCTCTTCAACACTAAGGGCTGCTCTCACTGATGTCAATGCTGGAGGTTACTTCAGAGAACTGTGCAGCAGAACAAAAGCTCCAGCGTGTAGTTCAAGGCACTTATTCTGCTGAGCCCAGCAAAAGCTATTTAGAGCAGCTGCCAGGGATCAAGAGAAATGAGGTGATGAGGGAAGTTGAGGAAAAAACAAACTCTTCCAGCTATGTCCTCTACAATGAAGCCCTCAACTGTCCCTGGCTTCTGAAAGATGACAGCACTGAAATACCCCTGTGAGGAATTCAGTAACTTTTTTAGCACTGAAAACGCTGGTAACAACTGAAGAATGGGCAAACATTCAGCTAAGGCTGTCCATCTTTCCAAAGCAAGGGGAAGCCCCTACAGGTTTGAAATGTATATGATTTTTACGAGTCCCATTTTAAGTGGTTTTCAGTTTGATTACCAAAAGGTTGTTGAAGCTTCCAGCAACGTCAGTGACAGCGAGGATTAGTCAGTACTGCTGAAAATGGGTTCCCCACTGCTTTGGAGCAAACACCCAGAAATGGAAATACCTACAAAATCAGAAGCCCTTGAGAACTTTGCACTTAATGACAATTAGCTCAGGAAACTGAGCTGTTTTTTTTCTAAATCTGCAAAGCCCTGAGAGTCTGTCAGGTGTTATATTTGTATGAACACTGAAACCTTCTGGTGCTGTGCTCTTTCTCTAAATGAAAGTTCACCGAGGTGTATAAGGTTCGATTATTTAGCACTGTGAGGTTTGATTATTTAGCACTGACAGGGAGGCTGCAAATGACAGCTCTACAACTTGTGACTGTTTCCTGAAGTATTTGTTTACAGGCCGGAGCAGAAGCATTGTTTGCAGACTACAATCAAGGAAAAGACTTGAATGTTTATTGTGAGCAGCAGATTCTAAAACAATACAATGAGGTCTATTTCATTCCAAAAGGGTGCTAGGAAATTCAAAACAAAAAGAAATGTAAATCAGACATTTAAATAAACCAGCCTACTATTCACTGCAACATATCAAGATTCTGATACTTGTCGTGCTTGTATATGTTTACAGAACACTAACCACAGAAAGTTCACTCATGTAATATTTATCCTGGCTCTAAATCTGAACAGGGAAACCTGCCATTGAACTTCTGCAAATGGGGCCAGTGAGTCTTAAAAAAGTCCAGCATTTAAAGAGAAACACATCAAGTGTGCCTCAAAGGGGAAACACCTAAAAACATTTGTCATTTTCGGAATATGAGGCCATGCAGTGTTCAAATGGTTATGAACCACAACTCTGGTGCTCTCTATCCCCACCAAAGCAACGAAAGACAACAGCGCCACAAGCAGCACTGTTTGGGATCTAGTAATACCTGTGTTGCAACAGCTTCTCTCTCTCACATTCCTTTCTTTCTCTTTGTCTCCTGGATGCATTCTAAAATACCTAGTTGCAGTCAAGCACCTGAGACACACTGCTTGCTGCACCCATCAGAAACCAACCTGGGCTGAGTGGGTAAATGTCATTGTCAGTCCCAAAGAACAGGTTACGTGTCAGCTTGCGAGGATCAACCTTCTGAGGGGTGGATGAGGCTGGACAGAGGGAGAACCTGCGACGAAGAAAGTTCTCCTCCTTCATGGCATGAGCTGTGGTGGTTTTCTGAAAAGGAAAGGTAGAGATAACAGTTTATTTCAAGACACAGGAAATAGTTTCACAGCCAGATAACTGCTGCTTCAGAGCTGCTTAATCCTATGTATTGTGCCAGATCTTTTTATAGAGTGCCAGAAGGCTATGCAAAGAAAAAAAGACTGATATTAGTTTGAAGCTACAATTACTGATTTGCTGACTCTCAGTATGTGCAAACAGCAGGGAAGCACGACACCGTTCCTCGGTGAATCCAGGCAGTAGAACATCCTCCTACCTGCAAAGACTTATCCAGGAAAATAGGTGATTACTGAGTCTGCCCAATGCACAGCACCTAAAAATCAATTTTCTTGGTTATTTTTCTTAAGACTTCAGAGTCTCTTTCAGAAATGATACTCTGTTGGCATCAGCAGTAACACCATGTCCACAAAAATCAACATGTACTCTGAGCTGCATGAAAGAAGACCAGCTGCATTGGCAGCAGACAGCAGCAAGCAGAGATAATGCCAGTGTGACTTGTGCCCTTACTCCAACTACAGCACATAGACATTTTATTTTTTTAAAAAGATATTTGGATTTGCCTTGCAGTTTGATGAACAAGATAAACCTTACTGCTTTGCAAGAGTAAAGAACAGCATTTATCTCCCCAAAAGCCTCCCTGCATTCCCATTCAAGTGCTAGTGGTACTGTGCTCTTTACTACCACTTGGCTAATGCATTAGATTATCCTGGCTGGAACTTAAGGTTTCTTTTATACCCATCCAACAGGCAGCTCTTTCTTATCCACTACAAACAGATATTATGACTGTCTCCTTCCGGAGTTACAGTTATTCTCTCCCCATGTGCAGCCAGAGGCAGAGCTCTTGCTAGCAGTAAGCAGCATTAACTCAGCCTTTGGGTGGACATTACAGACTGCAAGGCCTGTTGCTTCACGAGGGGACAGATACTGTGTAAGGAAAACCCTTTAGGGTGGTACATACCTCCTGAAAACACCTCCAAGTTGTCCCATCTCTTTTAAGCTACTGGGAAAGTGAAGGGAAGAAAGTTGCCCAGAATCTCAGTGTAGTTCAGCCAGGCAGGACTGCATGGGAGGTGACTTGTGTAGCAGCAGCTGGAAAATGGACTGATTATGGGCTAAAACACTGCCCTGTTCTTCTCTTCCTGCTTCCAGTACCACTCGGTTGTTTGCACTGTTCCATGAGAAATCCTCACTGGCCTCTTGGAGCTCAGCCTTCACGGCTGAGACACCTCACAGCAGGGGTAACATGAACACATCCCAGTGTAATAAACTCCCTTCCTGTGTTTCCACAAGATCTCTCCCCCCAGCTGCCCTGCTAATCCCTGTAGATGGCAATCCCAACATTTCAGGTTTAGCAATTTATTTACACAGCAGGATGCATCCACTTTGTAAACTTGCTGTGACTCACGCAGCAAGAGAGAACATAACCCTTCCTTCATGCAAGAGATGGCTTCAGTGCCCAAGAGTTTAAGTTGATCTAAACCAGCTTGAAATCCAACAATGAGCAAGGATTACAAAAACCACTTTGAGCAGCAGGTCTCTCTGAACCCAGCTCACCATGCAGGAAGGGGTGAGCCATCAGATGGGACAGTAACATCTGAAAATGGGGTAATGTCTACCAGCTGGGGCTAGCCCTAAAGTGGGATTCCCGCAAGCCACACTGGTTGCAATTTGATGGGGATACAGGTCCATTGCTGAGCTGGTGTCATCCATGGTGGAAAACTAAGGTCTGTGCAGTGCTCTGAGGACACTGTTTCCTAAAAGCCCCGTGTTATTATGTCCTCCCCATGAAGTAGTTGTAAGACACTACAGGTTCCGCATCATCATCTGGCTATAACCACAACTCTCGGAGAAAGTCTCTGTATTTATATAGGTGGGACTGTCCTGGACCATCCCTTCACAGAGGGCCCCACATAAGCATATGTTTCAGCCTGATGATGTGTGATTACAGCTGGATGAAATTTGGTGACTACTTCACTTTTCACTGCTGCCTTGTCTCTGCTCAGTCCAACTGCCAGCAAAACCACCCTGTATGTACAGGCTTTAAACGTCCCTAGGTTCCCACTGTGGCCAGCAGCATCTCCAAAGAAACAGGTAACAGATAACTCTTCAATGTGCACAGCTGGGCAGCAGAAGATGCATATTTAAAGCTACATTTAAAAAGAAGAGAGACTAAGAAAATGCAGCTAGTGAAGTGACTGAAAGGAAAATATTTAAAAACAATCCTTGTCTAAATATCTCATTTTGGAATGCTAACACTGAGCTATTTTCTACCCCTGTTCACAGAAACACCATGTCAACTCTCCTCCTTTTCAACTGCTCCTAAGCATCTCGGGGCAAAAGCAGATTTGTGTGGATACTCTGCCCTGAGGAGGTTCAGCTGGCTGTGTAGGCAGGTATTCAGAATTTCCAGGTCCTTCCAGTGGAAAGCAGGCTGGGGAACAAGTTACAAATGTAAAACATCTGCCCATGCAGCTCTTGCTCTCTGCTCTCATGACAGGGTAATAAAAAGGCTGCATTCAGCATAATTTTGTCTCAGCAATACCATGAGCCTTATCAGTGGAGAACTGCCAGGTTGCTCACAGTGGTGTCAGTGGCAAAGCCCCTCCAGACACCAGAGCGAGAGCAGGCTGTGCACTTGATGAGATACAGCAGAACACCATTTCTTTCAACTTCTGCTATATTTACTATGCAGATAAACCAATGCTCTAATGTTTTCCAGTCCTTTTTGGCAGAAGGCCTCCAATGACCAAAGCAGCAGTGGTTATGTGTCTGTCAGCCAGACACACACAACCATGCAATGTGCCTAGTTGCATGGCCTATTTTTCAAAGATCATCTAACATTGCATAGTTCCAGCTCACAGACACAGATCCTTCCTACATTTGACCCTCATCCAGACAGCCCATATGCCACCTACAGTTTCATGGGCTTCACTCCAACTAGAAGCTGACAGCCTTGTTCAGTACATACAGTTCGACTTTTCCTTTACTTTGGGTAAAAGACAAGAATTGCTGACTTGTAGTTCATCCCCCAAGATTGCACCATCTTGGTAGACCATGACATTTTTTCAGAGAAAGGCTGAGATGGAGAGATTCAGCCTACAAGATTTATCTCATTTTACTGTGAGATTTATAGTACAAAATCATAGAACTAGACGGGATTTTTTTTGTAGCCACTAGCAAAAGACAAGGTAAACAGGTATTAGAAAGTCTGAAAGTTTTAGTTTCTTTAAAGTTTTGTGAAAATCAGTCAACACAAGCTGGAAGCTGATGGAAACTGTATCACTGCCCTCTGGAGCAAGGGCAGTACTACAAACCCAGCTACTACCACACATCAGCAAATCCAACATAAGTCACAAATCCATAAGAAAGTGATGCTTCGTTAGCTCACTTGTTCTATCTATTCATAAGGGTTTGCTTGCCCATGCTGGCTTCAAATTACATGAAGCTCATCAGAGTTGTAGGGGATGATGAACAGTAGATGCTAGGGGTCGTTTTCGAAAGGAGTGGAACCAGAAAGTGGGAGGTGTGTTCAGTGTTTTTCACTACAGGGTACTTCAGACACCCAAATAATCCAGCCTCTGTCCAGAATCACCTGTATGAGACAGGTGGGTGTGAAAGGCTCCAAGAATACAGCTTTGTACTAAATTCCGGGGTGATGAAGATAAGAACTAAGCAACCACAGAAGACACTCATCTATGCACAAGAGCCTCAGATCTTTCATGGCTGGTCTGAAGACAACATTGTGCTTCTGAGACCCAAATCTACTGTTAAATCACTATTTTGCTGGTTCCTTAAGGATATGGCAGATGATTCAAGGAAATCTATTCTGCTGGAGCTCAAGGAATAGAGAAAAGATAAAAATAAAAATTGGGTCAGAATTTCAGAAGGTCAAACATTGTCATTATATTACCAAACCACTTATATAAAACAAGGCAATGAATTTCATCCACTGCTCCTGTATTCCCTCCAAATCTGGCAGATGAGATGGAGAATCATCCTAGAAAGACATCACATCTTGGTTTGAAGATAGCAATTGATGTGGAATCTATAAACTCTCTCAGGAAGTCAACCTCACTATGAAAATTCTTCACTCTAGCTGCATGAATTTACCTGGTTGTTACTCTTGGTAGATTAAAGTGCCCTTAAGTCTGTAGTTCAGGTAATTTCTGGCATTCTATTCAGTGCTTTTGATCATAAAAATTGATGGGTCCACTAAAGTATTTTTTTGGGATTACCCCTTTTGCATTGACAGTTCTCTAATGGTCTGATCATCAGAGCTTAAATAGAAATAATTCAGCAGCAAGAAATAAACTTCCTGCTAGTTCTGTCTTTGAGTTCACTTTATCTTTTAAAAATTTAAAAATGCAGCAGATGAAAAGTCTGCATCCAACCTTCCCCCCAAAACACAGGACAATAACAGTGATGAACAAGGGTGTAATCACTTGTTGGGACTTCCACTCTGAGGCAGCTTCAGAAACAGGCAACAAAATAAAGGGGCAAGAACAAGACTCATTTTATCAGCAATTGTCAGGACTACCATTAAAGCAAAAGAGCATCCAGGCCTCTCCTCTCCTGGCACTGGACTCATTTTGGGTGAAGGAAGTGATTAACACTTGTGTACAGGCGATCCGTGTTGGTGCAGTTGCCTTTCATGTGGCTGCTCTGTATTTTGGGTCTTTTCTTCTTGCTGGGAACATAGTGGCAACTTTCAGCATTGGGCTTGAGGTTTTTGGGGTAGAATTTTCCTGGCTTCATCTTAAAACTTTCTAAGCCTCTGATATGTAATTACCACAAAGCTAAATGCTGAGCAGACATTATGTTGCCCTTACCTTCCGCAAACTAGTGGGTAGGTTGGTTGGTTGGTTTGCTTACTCTAATTTCCAGTATTTTTAAATAGATTGGAAATAAACACATCTCTATAAATAGTTAATTAGGGGGGTTGTACAGCCAAGAAGCTGGTGCTAGTTAGGGGAGCTCTTAATTTATTCAAAGTTTGTTTCAAACTGTCCTCTCTTATTCTGGCCACTAAATATTACCCAGAAATCAAATTAAATTGTACTTTTGTATTCACTATGGTCATTCACTCCATTATCCACATCAATACAGAAAATTAAATCTAGAGACACTGACAAATCCTGACTCAATTAACCCTGAGGAGGTAAAAACTTCACGAATGAAGAAGAGAAGGTGAATTGTTGGCAGATGCATTTCTAACAATTACAGCCATAAGTATTCACAAGGAAAACCAGCAGCAGTTCTGTGGTGCTATTCCTAAAATAACCAATTAATAAGACGGGCAATTGGACAACCATCCCCCTACCAACACTTCAATAAAACTTTTCTTTCAACAAAGCAAAGTGCTTGCACAGACAATTTTTTTCTTAACCTCATCCACACTTTCTAATCTAGGAATATGGCAAAACACACGTCTGACAGCTGACACAATGTTCTGGGCTGTCATGCTGTTAGCTGGAACATGAAGCAAAGAATCTTCACAATATATATCAACTATTCCCCAGGATTATTTGGGTCAGTTATTTCTCTGAGATGCCAGCAAGAGGACCTTTCCTCACAACCGGTGGTCCCTGTATGTTCCTCTTAGACCATGTCCTGCTGTGCTGGATCCCAAACCACCCCTGAAGCTTGATGAAGCCCCACTCTTTCAAACCACACTGATCTTTCAGGAGTGCTCCAATTTTAAGGACAGCCATATCGTCTGCTGCACGCCCAGACTGGAAAATCAGTGTTTCTGAAGACACACATCTGTAACAAAGGACCCACATCACAGACAGCTAAAGCTACACACAGCTTTATTAAGATGATGTGTGATAGGAAGGAATTCTCTCAGCTGCTTCAGAAGCTCAGAGTGTGGCTAGTTCATCCCCACAATCTAACTCAAAGTTCACGTGCCCTGCAGAGTCCTTAAAGCTGCCTCTCTTGTGCAGGTTTTGTGTAAGTTGCCTACCACAGCCACCCTCAAGGTTCTGCTCTTGCTCTCACTCTCTCAGAACACCTTCTGCCTCTCTGCCTGCCTTTTCCTGAGCTGAGCAGTGAAAATTATGTGGTAATCAATAGACAAAACTATTTCCTCCTTTAATTCTCATAAGATGTCGTGATTAATATTTCCTTTGTATACTCCAGAGCATTGCCGCTTTAGGCACAGCAGCAGCATCAACAGCCTTAATCTTCTCACAGCTAATCACTCTCTGCAGTGAGCACTATGTGCAAAACCCACAAACAGAACAAAACAGGGGAAACCAGGCACTGAATCCTACACTTAGGAAAAAAAAGCATCCCAATTCATTCACTTTGGAGATCCCTGTTCAATTCAGGACAAAGAAATTTGAAGAAAGATTCACAAAGACCAAAACATTTTTAGTTAACTTGTAAGAAACTCTCAACTTCAGAATTGTCTCTGGCTTGGATAAACACATCCTGTGCGCAAACACCAGCCCATCACTGAAGCCATGTTTGGGAAAAGGATTACTGCAACCCCATGACTTAGAAATGGGCACTGCAGTAAGTACTAAAGACAAAACCCTTGTGTGATTTTTTTTTTGTCCCAAAACAATTGCAATTTATTCTGTAAGCATTATGCTAGAGATTCCTTCTGAGAATCTAGAGTGAGTCACTTCAATGAATCCTTAATGTTTTTTATATCTATCTCCTCTGCCCTGTAAACTGTAAATTTACTGTTATGCAGAAAGACTATTAATTTAACAGTGCATATTAAATTTTTCACTAACACTGAGGGGCTTCTCCTGTCTTGGCAGTTTCACTGGTCTTAGGGCGAAAGGGTGAAAGCACTGGACATACAGCTAAAAAACATCTCCACCTGAAAAGAAGATTTGAAGTGCTCTGCTTCAATTTTATTGTGGTTATCAATATTGATAGCTCAATATTAATGAGTTCCATAATGGTAAACCACATCCACCTTTGGCACATTGAGCTTTCCATTAATTATCCATAACTCAATACCTATGCTGCTTGGGGGACAGATATCCCACAGCCTGCCATGCCATGAAGCTTGCATACACACTAGCTGTCAGTAATGCCTTCTGAAGACCACTCACGCCATCTTGTTAAACTCTGACTACCCTAGCGAATAGCTTTTTAATAATCCTTTTTCTTCTATAGTGGTATCATAGGGGCTAGAGACTGCAGGCTCTGGTAAGGGTCACCCAAATGAAGTCACCATGACAGACCTTGGGAAGAGGGAATCTGGTCCGGTGTCACCCCTGTCATGCCCACTGCCCGCCAGAGGGCTCCAGTGAGCTGGTTTGCAGGGGTTACAAGGATAAACCCAGGGCAGTGAGTGCAATAGGGTACCAGGTACAGGGAAGAGTAAATGAGAAATTCAACAAGTTACTTTAGCCAAAGCTGTCAAAGATTTAAAGCCATGACAAGAACACACTGCTTTGGACAGGTGTGCGGTTATATTGCTTGCGTGCAGGCTGCACATTCAAGGCCAATTCTTGCCTTGATATTTTTCTTTAAAAATAACGTATTAAAAAGCATCATTACAGCCTCATACTGCTGTTTAAATCACATAATGATATATTCCCCTTCAATAGAAAGATTGTACTTCAAGGTTTAATGGCATTTAAGAAAAACCCAGACAACTACTAACCTCACTGATGATTTTCCATGATATCCACCCTCTGCCTTTATATAATTAAATCTAGAGAAGACTACGCCTTGGGGCTACACTCCCACAATTAGTAGGAAAAAACTAGGCTAATTTAAGGCCTGCTTTCATGCTTGATAGTGCCCTCCTGACATTATTCCCTTGTCTGTGAAATATTGCCCCCTTGTAACAAAGGGAAATTAAATCAGACTTCTGTCCCAAGTCCTGCTGGGCCACTTTCAGACCAGGGCTCAAAAGAAAACTTCAACATGGCAGAAAGGCAAAGGTCATGGCAGACAAGGGTGTCTACAAACCCTCTTATGAGAGAGAAAATAAGTGCTGTTTCATTTCACAAAGATTCTCTAGAGTAGTTCCAGACTTTTTATGTCATGAGCATCCACAATCCCAAACACAGGCTCACAAGGAATGGAATAGACAATGCTAAATGCCAAAAATATTATTAGAATATTTATATCTTGACACTGTGTTTAAGCACAAACGATATTTCTACCCAAAGGCTCTGAAGAAAAGTCCACTAAATTATAGTTGTTCTGGCTCATCTACTTCTGAAGAATAGCTAAAGCAATGCATAAATGACCACATCTCATGGTGCTCCCATCACACGGAGTTTTCCACTTCTCTGCTTTCTTATTTCTCCTGTCAGACCTGGACAGGTCCTGTAAACATTCAAGTGCCTTCACAAGGAAGGTTGAACAAACAAGACCAAATAATTTGGAAGCACATCTAACTTTTGAAAGACCCTTATACGCCAGTTTAGCTTGTCATGCTTCTGAGTGCTGCAGAATATCAAGATGTGCTGTACAGGTTTAAATTTAGCATCCACCATGTTTCCAGTGATACAGCCATTCTCCCTGAAATTCCACAGGAAATTAATAGACTGTATTTTTGCATCAAATTCACTGTTTCTCAGAGACAACAGAATCAAGCTCTTTCCTCAGCTATAGTTAAAGGATGGTACTGTGGTTATTTTCGTCCTAGATTTTTAATTAAACATCTCTGTGGGAGGAAGGAAACTACACAACCCACAAAGGGCATTTAGAGTGGAATTTATGCCGTGTGAAATCAGCCCAAAGGATTCAAGCTGCAAACAGGCTGATGCAACATGTACAACAAAATCCACTCTCGGCCTCAGTTCTTAAGCTGAAGACCTTTCTGTGTGTACTTAGTTCTTCCTTCTCTCCCAGTTTATTCACAACTTATCTGATGAAATTAAGAGACAGGATAAACCTTTTTTTCTGTCTCCTTTTATACAGCTGGAGGGAGCTTTAAGCATGCAGGTGAATGCAACACTCCCCCCTTTCCCTTCCCATCACACAAACATAATGATGCATTTGTCTTTGCTGATCTTCTCTTACCTGTTCAAATAACCCTATACAAGTATTTTTGCCAGGACTACTCTGATACTCAGAGTATCCCACTATCATCTGTAGTGGTGTGCGTGCTGGAAAAAAAGCCATATCAGCCATAGGTTAAAGTCCTGAACAATCCAGGCTCCTGAATTGTGGGCAGCAAACCCAGCAATACTGCTCTTGACAAAAGACAACAAATCTGACATCTCCGGAATTCAGAAAGAAGAATCTCCTCATCACTTTAAATCTTACCTACACTGACATCTGCTTTTTCTAATCACTGACTGGAAAGAGCCAAGCAAAAACACCCAAACTGAAACAAACCGGCACTGCTTGTCTTTGCTACAAGCACCGACAGCTGGAAACATGAGAAAGGCCAAAAGCCCCTTTGCCTGGAGAGCTGGGAGCTCCAGCTGGGGAGGGTTAGGGAAGCACTAACCATGCAGAACCACACAGACACAAGGATATCCATGCCAGTTTCATCACTGCCACAAGGGATGGGAGTGCAAAGGAGCATATGGAGAATAGGGAGCACCTGCGGAAACCATCTATAGATTTATGGGTAACAGTGACCTTCAACAGCTCCATGTCATAAGGAGGCTTTAAATAAACAGGAGTCCCTGCCTCCCACAAAACCACAGCTTATGCCTAGTGCGGGAGGGCTATCAGGTCTAGTCTGGCACTGACTGAAAGGAAGTGAAACACAATGCAGCCAATTCACAGTGTTTTCTTTATCGCAGCCCTAGGAGCAGCCATACAATGCTTTCCAATACAGATCACTGCAATTTATCACAGAGAGACTGGAATCAGCAGGAAACACTCCCATTATCTGCTACAAAAAGGAAATGGCAAGGAGAATGGCTAAAAGGTGATAGATTTTATGAAGCCAGATTTCAGTCCTGCTCAGGGCTGACCATCTCATCTGTTCCACACCAGCAAAAAAGACAGGTTTCTGCTGTGAGGGTCTTACAGAACAGGAGTTTGAGTTGCTGCATCATGATTTCTCAAGAGAAATACACCAAGATAAATGAAAATACTTGAACAGCAACCATGCTGTGCCACATCCTCAGGCTGCAAAATCAGGGATGTTTTGTGGCCTCCTGCTCAATCTTGAACGCTGGGCATACAACAGGTAGGAGGGAAGCAGCCTCATAATGACCCACAATGCTCTAAGAAGGTGGCACAGAAGAATGAGAACCCATGCATGGTGCTTTCTGGCAATGATTTGGTCTGTGTCACAAAAGTAGCCTTCAAAGGCGTTGCTGCCTAAAAGCTCCAAACATAAAGGAGTGTACAAACACAGGAGTCCAGATGGAAAAGATCTGAAAGGTTTGAGAGAATAGTGAGGGAAAAAGTAAACAAATATCTCTGACATGAAGTAGAGAAGCACTGAAAATGGCAGAAGCCTACATGATCTGCGGTGTCTGTAAAAGGTGCAAACCCTTTAACATGGCATGGCTGTGCACAAACACCGAATTCCCCTACAGAGTGTACACACAGGCTGCTACTACCAGCTGCCAGTAATAGACGCTATTGCTCAACAATTAGCAATCGTTGGCACAGCAACCACAAGCACTAGGAGCTGTACAAACACGTCATAAATAACTGCCCCTGCCTCAAAATGCACATTGGGTTTCTGATTGTCTTAGGCAGTACTTGGCACAAACACATTTGGTGAAGAGCAACAGACCACACCAGCTAATCTGAGTGAATTAGCACAGTGAAGCAGAGGAAAGCCAAGAGCACAACATTTTATTGTCTTCCCGTTGATCAGGTTAGCTCGCAAAACTCATCTACTGCAGTCGTCTCTTCATCTTTAGGGAAATTATCAACATGGATATTAATGACTAAGCAGCTGACAAAGCATGACGGCAGACACCAAAGGTGCGACTGCTGTGAGGATGAGGGGATGCTTTGTAATGAACAATTTCCTATCTGTCTAACAGTGGAGGTGACAAGACAATAAAAAGGAGCCTTTCAAAACTGTTTTCCATTGGACCTTGCAGGTTCCTGTGGGAGTAGGGTTGAGCTGACACTGCTTCTGGGTGTCAGTCTCATGAAACTGTCCCAACTGCAAGCCTTCCTGCCAAGAACCACAGGCAAGGACCTGTCTGATGCCTCTCTCCCTCCTTCCAGGACTGCCAGTTTTGCTGGACTCTTTAAGGAGAAAGATCACCTGATGTAAACAGAGCAGGTAAAACCCGTGAGTCAGCTGGGGGAGAGAAGTGATCTAAACCAGCAAAAGGACCATCACAGATCACTCTACTTCTAGAGCAAAGCAGCAAATACCAGGGTGAGCTGGACACTGGATTAAAGCTCAACTGTAAACTTATCCAAGGTCAGCTGGTTGCTCTTGACAATGATATGCTGGTTTTACCTACTGCTCTCTGCCTGTGCCATTCCAACTGCCCTGGCACTACCCAGCCCCAACCTGCTTATGGGAGCCACCTTCACCACCATTACTGGAGTCATGGGGAGGCAATGAGCTCAGGGAAAGAAAGGCAAAGAAATTTTTCTCCCTGCTCTGTGAATCAAGTCACTTGCAGCGCACAGAGGTGTTTCTTAAGTCTGGAGGCAATGAAGTTGAGAAACACAGCATTGAAATGACATTCACAATAAGCAAAGGTGGGAATTAAATGAGATGAAGGTGACACTACCTCATAGGAAGAAACTGTTGGAATCTGTAAAAATTTATTTCCTTCAACAGCCCAGCAGTGTAACTGTGCCAACAAGCAGCACAATAAAGCATGTTCCTACTAGAACAGGTTTGCAGTCCCCTAACAACATGAGTTACCCAGAGACACCTTCACCTCATCATCATCATCTCTTAAAATCCCTTAAAATCACCTCTTATCTTGCAGAAGAAAAGGGTCCTAACATTGTCAGGGTATGTAGAGACACATCAAGGAAGGCCAAATCCCATTTGGAATTAAATCTGGCAAAGGAGGTGAAAGGCTTCTTCAAATACATCAATAGTAAAAGGAAGAATAGAGAGAAAGTGGGCCTACTGCTAATTGGACTGGGAGCCCTGGTCACAGAGGATGCAGGGCCAGGGGAGTTACTGAATGCATTCTGTGCTTCAGTCTTACTGCTAAGACCAGCCCTCAGAAATCCCAGACCTTAGAAGTGAGGGAATAAGCCTGGAGGAAGGAAGACTCTCCACTGGTCAATGAGAGTTGGGTTAGAGATCATTTGGGTAAACTGAACATGCACAGATCCATGGGCCCTGATGGCATGCACCCATGAGTGCTGAAAGAGCTGGCTGATGTTCTTGCTGTGCCACTCTCCATCATTTTTGAAAGATCACGGGCTAAAAGAGAGGTGCCTGAGAACTGAAAGAAAGCCCATGTCACTACAATCTTCACAAGGGGCAAGAAGGAAGATCGAGGTAATTACAGACCAGTCTGACTCACCTCTGTCCCTGGAAAAGTGGGGATAGAGGTTCTGGTGCTCTTGGGGCCATCTATAAGTACATGGAAGAAAATAAAATTATCCGGAGTAGCCAACATGAATTTACTAAGGGAAAATGATGTTTGACTAATCTGATAGCCTCCTATGATGGTAAGACTAAATGAAGGGGGAGCAGCAGATGGTCTTCTTGACTTCAGCAATGTTTTTGACACTTTCTCCCACAACACTCTCACAGGTAAACTCAGGAAAAGTGGATTAGGAGACTGGATAGTGAGATGGATTGAGATCTGGCTAAACAATAGAGCTCAGATGGTTGTGATCAGTGGTGCAGTCCTGCTGGATGCTCGTAGCCAGTGGTGTTCACCTGGGATCAGTGCTAGGGCAAGTTTTGTTCAACATCTTCATCAAAGAACTGAATGAGGGAATAGAGTGTATTCTTAACAAGTTTGCTGATGATATGAAACTGAGAAGAGTGGCTGCCACAATGTTGGGCTCTACTGCTATTCAGTGAGGTCTGGACAGACTAGAGAGATAGGCAATGGAGAACCTAATGAAGTTCAACAAAGCTAAGTGTGGAGTCCTGCACTTGGGGAGAAGTAACATCAAGTACAGATGTACAGTACACCAGTACAGATTAGGTGGATAGCAGCTTCTTGGAAAAGGACCTTGGAGTCCTAGTGGGCAGTAAGTTATCCATGGGATAGTAATGTGCCCATGTGGCTAAGAAGGCCAATAGTATTCTGGGGAGTATCAGGAAAAGTGTGTCTAGCAGGTCTAGGGAGATTCTCCTACCACTGTACTCTGCCTTGGTAAGACCACACCTAGAGTACTGTGTCCAGTTTTGGGGTCTGCAATTCAAGAGGGATACGGAACTACTGTAGAGAGTCCAACAGAAGGCTATAAGGATGACTACACCTCTTTTGTGAGGAAAGGCTGAGAGAACTGGGGCTGTTTAGTCTGGAGAAGAGAAGGCTGAGAAGAGATCTTATTAATGTTTACAATATCTGAAGATTTGGTGTCAAGAAGAAGGGGCCAGTCTATTTTCAGTAGTAATAGGGCAAGGAACAAGTTGGAGCAAAGGAGGTTCTACCTCAACATCAAAATTTTTTTATTGTGAGGATGATGGAGCACTGGAACAGGCTGTCCAGAGAGGTTGTGGAGTCTCCTGTAGAGCCTTTCAAAACCTGCCTGGACGTGTTCCTGTATGACCTGCCCTAGGTGTTCCTGCTTTGGCAGAGGAGATTTGACTAGATGTTCTCCAGAGCTCCCTTCCAACCCCTAACATTCTGTGATTTCTATATCCATTTACTCATTCTGTTGCTGTAGGAAACTTAGAAGGTTTAGTTAGGTCCCATGTTAGGCCAGTTATGTGCAACTAGTTAAGACAGTTCCTGTATAGAAGAATATGGTCTGTTGGTGGCACTGCCTTCACCCAACTACTCTAAACACAAAGTATTTCCCATAGCAAATGTGTTTTTCCTTTGCCTGCAAACAGCCCATTTTTCCTACCCAGCTCTTGCTAAAAGACACACACAGATCAACTCCATTAGCAGCAGTATTGGGAAAAACCCATAAGTAAACCATGACATTTGGGATCACAGTATCTGATTGGAATTTTTTGCAAGTTTGTACCAGTTGCACATTGATCTCTGAACTGCCCTGTCCTGCCAATGACTGAGGTAGATGACCACAGATACAAATGCCAAGTATTTCACAGCCACCAGGCTCTCACTTCTCCACTGGCACAAGTGGGTTTTCAGGATGCAGATTTTCAGCATTGCTAGAACAGCTCGGTATTTCCCTGCCAGCTCAGAGGCACTTCCAAGTAAGGATTACTGGAATTTGCATCTCTGCCACAGCCCTCTTACCTTGCCAGTATGCTGCAAACTAAAACAAAGGTCAGCAGCCAGTCTGAAAGTGAATAAAGCCTTATATACTTAATTTAAAAATAAACTCAACCAACCTCACAGTCATGACTTTATAGCCAAAACACCGACCAGTTCTTAGTTTCTGAACTGTGGGACAGCAGTAACACTGTCTTTCCACTGCACCTCCAGCTACAAATACAAGATTAGAAAAACACAGCATATTCAATGCCTACTTGTCAGGGAGTTATTGAGGCACTCTGCAGACCAAGACTTGTTCTATAGGTGACTTTGTACCAGTTCACCCATGTTAAAACACCAGTATTATTTGTTGGTATATTTCTGCCAATATAATGAAAGCGTGGATGTAGTCGGAGCCAAATGAAAGTTCTCTATACTGGAATAGCTTGTTCTCCTTTCCACAGGGAAACTAGTTGTGCTGGTACAAGCATGTTCATACTGGCATACCTGAATTCACACCACGGGGGTTTATCAATGTTACAAAATGGTAGTTAAAAGTAGTGCAAAGAGTACTGCAAACAATACACAGGCAAGTCCTGATTTTGAAGGGGATTTGCACCTGATCTTGAAATCAGTACTGAAACTCCTAATTCTACACACAATCTAGACACAGAGAAGAAATTAGTTAGCTGAATAAAATACACTACAAATCATTTCAGACCACAGAATAATAATAACAGCGACAGGAAGAGGAAGCACACTTTCATGTGGTCTATCACTATCAAAGTCAAGTATGTCTAAGACACATATCTATGGGATCCCTTTAGATATGTGAGAAGTTACACAAGTTGTTTAGCAGCAGAGGGCAGTAAAACGGCCAATCTCGTTATTATCGAACCAAATACCAGAAAATGTCAATGATGAAGCAAATCACAGGATATCACTGCCACATCTGCTTCTAGCAGAATTCGAGCCTCAAAGGAGCTGTGTGCCAGTGTCTCTGAACACAGAAGTAGAAATGTAAGTGGAGTGTTCAGGTACTTCTACATCCATCACTGACAATCTCTGCCTGACAATAGATCCCAAGGCATAAGGCTACAAATGTTCAAAGAAGCCAACGCATTTGCATGAGGCCGCGTCCAGCCTCAGAGGTACAGAGACGGGAACAAAGAAAGGAGAAATTGAGAGAGCTAAAGAAGGAGCCTACACGAAGGAAGGATTTTAAAGACCTCTAGTTTAGTAGGAAGGTTGGGCTCACGCTTGGAGAAGGAGGAGAGAAGAGCACTCACCGCAGCACTCTCAGTCTCGGGCAGCAGTCACTCTCCTCTCGCACACGACACGGCAGAGCCCCCGTTCCTTTTCCCGAGCCTCGGCACCCGCTTCCAAGCAGAAGCTTTCTGGTGCCTTCAGACTCGTTCACTCCCCCAGGCTGAGGCTCAGCAGAGGAGCCGGAGCAGAGACCCGTAGGTAGAGCCCCTGCTCCGGAGGCACAGTCCCCTCCAGCCCGCGCAGCTCCCCAGCCATGGGCACTACGGAAGGGAATCCGGAGAAGCAGCGCAGCAGTTCAGCCCAGCGACGAGTCCGAAGAAAGGGTGAAACAATAGCCCTGACGGCTGTGATCCGCTGCTGTTTGTCGGGGGAAGTTCAAGCCGCAGTGCCCATCGACCACCGTTCACCAACACCGTTAACAGTTTCGTTGCTGGTCAGAGCAGCTGGACAGCGCCGAGCAGATCAGAGTCAATTGCAGCCACTCAGCACAGTGACCAGCAACAAATAACCTGCAACGCGTTGACAGACTCGATTTCTGTCACTCAGAATCTCTCACATTCTCTTTCTCCTAAGTGGCTTCCGGCTTCCTGACACGCAGAATCAGAAGAAAAAATAAAAGCAACCCAGTTCACCCTTTTCTATAATTAATCCATAAGGAATAAAGAAAATCCTTGGAGCAGTGGGCAGTGGGGAAATTGGCACACTGCACAGTGCTCAGATACACTCCAGTTTGACAAAGGTCTCTCGGCTAAGCACTACAAAAGCATCATTCCCCAGGCTGCACAGAACCTAAACCTGCCGTGCCAAGGCAGGTTTGCCAAGCACAGGCGCAGACATCATTCACAGTAGCAAAGTACTGCTGCTTTAACTTGAAAAATAATCTAGTGTTGCTAGTCTTCCATAGCCATTGTACACATATTTCACAGCCAGGCATGCCTAATTACAGCCCTGCTCCTTCCTGCATCACCCTGTATCTGGAAAATAACCAAATATTCTTCCTTTGTGGATTTTACTGATATTGCTAAATTGATAAGCACAAAGCCCAGATCTTAGCTACAGCTGCTCCCAAGGATATCTACGTGGCTGTTGCTCTTCACAGTATGTGGTCTTCTTGAGCTCTCATGCTCTCAGAGGGGAGGGGAAGGAAGAGTTTTGTAAATAACATCTATATCTGCTGGTCTCACCAGCTGCAGTGTATTAGCCTGTGTCTTTTTGTATAGTTCAACAGTGGCTTGTCTGGATTTGTGTCATATCAAATTTCTCCAAGACATCTGTTGTGATGTGACTGGAAATACACACGCAAAGGCTTTGGAAGAACTCCCACCACCAGTTTCTCATGAACAACTGATATTCAAAATGATGGAAAATTAAGATGACAGTAGTAATAGTAACAACAGGAAGATAGCATTTGTGAGGTATTTCACACCTTCAAAGTACTATGCAAATAAGGAATAAAACATATGAATAAACACCACCTCCTGCACTTAGTCCACAGTTTGCTGAAGTGCCACATCAGCTGAGATATTAAGATCTTTTATTAAATCAAATATTGCAGCTATCAGAGATACCACCACTGAGGAAAAATATTGAAATCCTTGTAGGAGGCAATGCTCATGTGTCAGGTAGCATAAACACTGCTGGGATCCTGACACTACTGCCCTGGAGGAAGTGATACACCGCATCAGGGCCCATTCCAAGGAGTGATGCTGTGGCCAGGGGTCCACAGTCTTTCTTTCGTGATCAGCTGGGAGAATCAGGGCATCCAGATATATTGCCTACATGTCTTGGGCTAACCAAGCAGGGGAGGAACAATTCAGGGTGCACAGAGAGAAATCCTGCAGTAAGTTCTGACAGTAAATTACATGGAGTGGTATGTCACTATTGTTTAGGGCATGTCCTAGAGAAGGCCTAGGAGGAAGGAAGAGTAAATCCACCCAGTGCATGCGGGATCTGAGAGCCAATGTTCAGACAAGAGCATTTGTCTCGCTTTCAGACAAGAAGACCTCTGTTGTTGGGTATTATGAACTGAAACAAAAAACTGGGATGAATTTGAAGAGAAAGGCTTGCAAGCAACTGGCACTTCAAGGAGTCTGTGGCTTCCATGGAGCTGAATGGATGCAGTCAGGCTCCAGGTTGGGAAGGACAATCTGAGTCCATGCTGATTATGAAGCCATAGGTACATTCTAGGCCACATGACACAAGGACCTGTCAGGAAGTTTTGTCCAGGAAAAAAGATTTTATGATCTCTGCAGGTCTCTTCCAGCCCTGTTTCCTTTGGTTCATAATTCCCCCACATTCACTGCCCAGCACTGTAAAGTTGTCAGTTTTTCAGTAGTTGCTCAGAATGTTTGCCATTTGCAGCAGCAAATGCAGTAGTGCCATGGCCAGTCTCCTCTGTGAAAGGATGGGGCATGTCTGAATGGGTAAATGCAGAGGTAGATTCAAGCAACCCCTCTCCGTGTTAAACCACTAAATAACACAGCAACTTGGAGGCTCCCCAGAAAAGGTTTTGGACTGTGATCCACCCTTAACAGACATGAGTCACTAACTCCATGCAGGGTGTGACAATCCAAAGAGAGGAACTGCCCCTGCATCCCTCGTGAGTTGTGGCACATGTACCTCCTCCATTTCAGCCACACCAAAAGAATACTCTCAATGCTCTGAAGTGATTATACCTTTCTCCTGAGATGTCCTGACTCTTCCTAACACAGTCTAGTTCAGGACTAATGTCTGCAAACTGGTATATGGTTGCTTTCTTGCTAGTTCATACTGCCCAGCTGGGGCTTGGGTCAGTGATAACTTGCTTAGGGTCAGTGCAGACAGATTACTCTTAATGTTTCTTGATCTTAAAGAGACTTGTTTGAAAATCACTTTCCACGTGTCTGATAATAACATTCCCACTGTTTTCTTCTTTGTTTGCACTCTATTTTGGCCAAGCAACAGCTTCCTTCCTGTACTTGAAAAAGCATGTGTGGGTCCCCTATATGAGGTGTTTCTAAGTTTGGCTGAATTGCTCGCATCCCTAAAAAGCAGGAAAAGCATCTTTATTTTCAAAATAACACTAAAAAAAGAGACAACAGTCAATGTGAGCACTATAAAACACTGTTAGAGAAAGGACAAACAGCACATGCAGTTTTGTGTTGGCAAATTAGCAACGTAAAACGAGATCTAGGACAAATTCCTGCACGTGAAGTCCCTCCACATTTTGATGTTTGCATCTAATCAATGGCCTGATCAATTTTCAAATGGAAAACAACAGAGCTGGAGCTTGAATTACCTAAGTAGATATAGCGCCCATGAAGCAGATCATGGTCCAGTGGCAAAGCTGTTTTTAAATACACTACATATTGGGAAGAACTCATTAATCTGTCTAGGAAAGTGACAGCAAGCTCCTGCCTCACAGTCTATGCTGGTCCTTTTCCTCTAGGCATGCCTTACGTGGCCAAAAACAATGCCCAAGTAACATCAAACACAGCTTTTTCTTATGTCTGAAGTAGTAAAGGCCTAAAGGCATCTCCCTTTGTGTCTTCTAATTTCCAGGAAAAACAGGATTTTTCCTGCAAATCCTTCTGAATCACAGAGCAGACAGGCAGCCCTTAACCCTCTTCTGGCCAGGCAGCAGAATGCAGGCATTGCTGGGGAAAACTCCCTAAATCACTGCTCAGCCCTCCAGCGCAGGAGCCTTTGGCCAGCCCAGTGCAGAGATGCCGCGAGGTCTCCTCCAGCAACTCTGGCAAGGGTATCTTTGCACAACTGAGCCTATCAGGCCTTCTCCACACTGTACAGTCTCTGCACTGTATTTCTAGCTCTAAATAAACCCAAACCAAAGCAAACAAGCCAGAGAAATAAGGTAATTTTCTTTCTCATTTTAGGCCTGGAATCCCCTTGAAGTATCATTGAGGTGAAAGAGTTTTGGGCTTTGCAATTCTCCATGGTTGCACACTGCAAACATACACACATAGACACAAAAGAAACACATTGGGCCCTGAATTGATGCTTTTCCATTAGGCAAAATGAAGACAGAGGAGGGATTGCTTTCTGGTGTATGCCTGATCATGATTTCTCACTGCTTCCAGACTCCCTATTAACTGCTGATTTTGGAATGACACAAGCAAGCCCTTGGGTTTTTAGTCAGCAGCAGATTAAAGCATTTCATATCCAGATAAAGAAAATGCTTTTTTATTCTAAATTTATGTTCTTAAACAGTCTTACAATACCTTTCATGCTGTACTTTCTCATGCTATTTTCAAACTAAAACTATTTTCTAAAACAAATATGATTAATTGTTTTCTTAAACTGCTTCTAAGATGCTCTGTATACAGGGATGAGTCTTCAACAATTCCTTATCATGCCGTAAAAAATCCTGTGTAGATACTAACATTTCTAACATTTCCATCTTCCCAATAATACAGGCTTTATTGCTATGGTTTAAGACAATTCTATAGGCCACACCAGTGGATTTACCAATCCAGCAGCCAAACCAACTCCTGATGTTTCCCTTAGTCCATACACTTATATTGAGCCTCTTCTATACTTAAAGTGACTACTGCAATTTTTATTTGATATATTAAGAAAACCACAGGTATAAAGCAGAGCCCACCAAACACTTTTAGCAGCAGCAGCATTTCACACAAGAAGTGTAATTTATCACAGCTCTCTCCACTAATTCCATTTCCCTTGGTTGTGTGTGGTAACAGCCTGCTGTTATCTGTGGCTTCACTGAACTAACCCCTTATTCACACCAGCGACAAGGGAATCAGTGTGCAGATGTGGCAGCAGGGCACCATGTGGCCAGGCATTCCTGGCTAGAGAAGTATCATTTTGGAGGTTTTCAGAGACACATGAAGATACTGTTTTTAAAAACAGAAAGAGTGACAGAACTACAGACAGTTTCTTGCAATTCAGAGAATTCAGGATCCCAGGAATCAGAGGCGTGCAAGGCCAGCTAGCCAGAAAAGCATCTGAAAAGGCAAACTATTAGAAAATATCAGAAAAACCTCAAGTAGCAGCAATGTGAGAAATCTATGAGCAACAACAATGTTCACCACCCACCATAGGAAAATTACTCTTCTCAGGGTGTTTCTGGCTAACAGACTAATGTTGGAAACACCTTTTTTAAATTCTCTGTGCTGTTTCTGGGAGCACAGCTATGAGAAATAAGCCTGCTGGAAAGTGCAGATAGGCCTGGGCATTTGGATCCTAGTTTAGGAGAAAGTGTAAACCTTCTGAACATGTGATTATGACCCATGATCCAAGGAAAAGCAAGAAGACAGCTAAAACATGTTTATAAAATCAGATACATCTGATGGCTGCTTCCAAACTCTCCATTAACAACTTGGTGAGCGTCCAGTAACAGGAGGTTTTCCAGGGCTCTAGGACACTGAAGAAATACCATTGCAGGAAACATGCACTATTGTAATGCTATTCCCAAATGGCTCAATGTAGTCAAGACAGGATTTGTTCTTGCCGCCCAGCTAGACTGAATCCCAGCCACACTGCTAATAAATGGCAGTGCCTTGGTTTTGGGAGGTTGTTCTCTTTCCTTAGTTTAATAAACAAAACTCAGTATTTTACTTGAAGGTAGATTGCGAGTATGCAGAGAAGAAAGAAAAGAGTTTGTCTTTCAAAAGTAAAAGATACCACAGATCTGTGAACCAAGATGTGTTTCATAGAATCACAGAATCAGACAATCATTAAGGTTGAAAGAGATCTACAAGATCATCAAGACCAACTGCCAACCCCATGCCACCATGCCCTCTAAACCATGTTTCCAAGTGCCACATCTACATGGTTTTTGAACCCCTTCAGGGTTGGCAACTCCACCACCGCTCTGGGTAGCCTGTTCCACTCCCTGGCCACTCTGTCAGTGAAGAAATTTTTCCTAAAGTCTGAATCAAACTTCCCCTGGCACAACACAAGTCCATTTCCTCTTGTTCTATTTCTAGTGACTTGTGAGAATAGACTGGTTCCTGCCTCTCTAAAATCTCCTATCAAGCAGCTGTAAATAGCAGTAAGGTCTACCCCTCAGCCTCCTTTACTGCAGACTAAACAACCCCAGTTCCCTCAGCCTCTCCTCATAAGTTGTGTCCTCCAGGCCTTTTACCAACCATGTTCTTTCTTCTGACCTGCTCCAGCACCTCAGTGCCCTTCTTGTATTGAGGTACCCAAAACTGAACACATGAACTGCTCTGAGGCCTCACTAATGCTGAATACAGGGGGGTGATCACCTCTTTAGTCCTGCAGGCCACACTCTTTCTGATACAGGCCAGGAAGCCATTGACTTTCTTCAGCAGGTCATGAGCTAACAGGTCACTAAACCAGACAAACCAGGATCTCAGTCTGTTGAAAATCAATGTGAAGGCTACTGACACCCACTCCAGATTCCACTGCTCCACAGCACAGAGCAAAGGCAGGACAAAGGGGCTGCTCATTCACCCAAGCACCCTCCTCTGCTCCTGACTGCTACAGGGCACAATAGTAGTTTTAGATTGGAAAGTTCCATTGGTGAAACACGTGCAGGCTGCTACAAGGCATGATAAATTTTCTAAATGCACTGAGCTATCATCTTTAGGTGCAATCTTACATTGTTTGCTGCAATTGCAGTTTCTAAAAAAGGTAGGGAAAAAAAATCACCCCTTAGTTTTACATATTCTGTGAGGAAAAACAGCTCAGTCCAGATACGTAAGAACGAGTGATTAATCCCTGTACATCTTACTATTAGGGTATTGGTGTTGTGTGTTTTGTTGCTGTTCCCCAAATCAAGCCAGTCTTTGGTTTTGACTAGAATTTTGTAACTGGTTTTGAATGCTCATTCTTGGGTTTTTTTATTTCTGCTCATTAGCACATTAACTAAATCAATTAAATAATCTTGGTCCCAGACTCAAAGTACCATTTTGCTTTAATGCTTTCCAGTCTACCATATTTTGCTTCCAAATCAGCATCCAGAAAGAAAATGATGTTATAGGAATGGTAAAAAAGCTGGTAACAAAACCAGATATAACAAGAATCATAACAAGAAGAAAAACAATCCAGTGACTGTTCCTTCAAAACACATTATTTCTTCTGGTAAAGAACATAGCAGACATGTGGGCCAGATCCTCAGCTGGTGAACTGACTCAGCTGCAAGCAAGCCTATTTACACTATGTCCTTTCATGTTTAGCAGAGAGCAGGATCTCTTGGAGAGGGCAACCATGAAGCTCTAGGCTGTCTAACACGCCATTTCATGCTACAGATAGCTGGGTATCATGTGTCTCATTGGCTTGTGGTTTTAACTGTGGTCCTGCAATTAAACTCCAGCACCCAGCAAGGAAGGAGTGACTCACAGTCCAAGAGAACTGCCAGTGCCTACACTCCAGCCAGGAGAGTGCTGTATGTGCTGCAGGCTCAGGAGTATTATGTGTGGCAGTTAGCTCTGACAGAGTGAAGGCAGTTGAGCTTGAGCCCTGTGGTTTAGAAAATAGCCTTTTCCTTGACAGAGTGGATACCCAAAGGAATGACCTCTGGCCCCAAGTCTGCTCTACACATCAAAGGGCATGTTTTAATCTAAAACCAGAAACAGTGCATGGACTAAGAGTTTCTGATGGAACATTCCATTTTTTTAATGGCAACATAATGTGTTTGCCAAAGGATTTTTTTTCTCTGAAACCACACCTCTTAGTCTCCTTAGCAAGAGCAATCTCTGCAGCTGTGTCACCAGTGACTCAGAAATTCCCTGGTGTTGAGTCTCCAGACTCATCCCATTGATGGTGATCAGCTCAAGGACAGGCAACCTGGACTGACATCTCTGAGACAGGTTGGCTTCTGGACTACTTTTGTTTGTACTAAACAGAATGAATACATCAGTGAGTGTAAAGTCACACTGTGAGCTGTGATTCCATAGCTGGAATATGGTAGTGGAGGAAGTGCGACACAAATGCCCTTGTGCTGCAGCTCACTGTACTGATCAGCAGCTGACCACAACAAACAGAATACAAAACTGCCTACTACTCCTAGTCCATCATTTTCTCACTTGTAGTTTGACTTTGGTGGGTTCTTTTGCCTGAGGGATTGGGAGTTGCTGTGGCAACTCTTGATAAGCAGCTTGGGATACGAAGCTCTCCCCAGCTCCAGTTCTGGCCAATCAGTGTCTCTACAAATAGGCACATTTGGGTGAGGGAAAAAACTGGTGCTACCATATCACAATGGAAGTATCACGGAGTGCTCTAAGTCAGACAAAAAAAAGTAAGCAGAGACCCGTTTTTGCTTAGAGAGCTATGGATACCATCTGCCATGTCCCAATGGTTCAGTGACAGAAAAATCTAACGTAACTAAATATGAGGTCTCTACAACAAAACATACACACACACACAGAGGTCAATACATACATATACATACACACACATATATAGATTCAGCACAATATCTGCACAGATAGGCAACAAAATCCACCTGAAATATTACACTGCAATGGTGTAACTGACTGGTCTTTCAACACACTGTCACTAGAATAGTTTTATATCCCTATCATGATGCCTGCCTGTGCAAGCAGGCTATAATTGTGCCAAATTCTACTCATGGATAATAAAAGAAAAACTTAGATTAGATTAAAAAAATTTATTCACAGGAAAAAAAAAGATACATTAGCTATAACCAAAGAGAAAGCTTAAGATTGAGACAGCTTAATGCTATAGCTTCCTGCATGAAAAGCATCAGAAAATGCCTATCACTACCTCTTCAGTCTTGCACATTAAAATTTTATTCTTATGTAAAAAGAAATCAGTGCAATTTAACCAGCAATGTAAAAGTATAGATTAATTTATGGTGTGAGGAGGGGCATAGTTAAGCTTAGGCATTAAAAACAGCTTGAAGTGATAGAACCAAACCAGAAAAACCCAATCATGACTGCAGAAATTTATCCTTCACAAGACTTAATATCAATTGGTAGGATCCTCAGGAACCTAAACCATGAAATTCACCTGTCATGCACTTCTCTAGATGGACAAGCACTGCTGAAGCAGAGGCACTAGAGGCATGTTCTGGTGGCCCATCAGAGGCCCTGCACCCAGCCTGGACCCACTCACACACACTGCAAGAGGAACCAAGCCAGAGTGAGTAAGCAGTCAGTCTCCTGTACCTCTCCAGAGGAGCACTCCAACTGCACACGACCGAGGATCTGACCCCAAAGTCTGACTGGTCTGTATGGTACTGCACAGCCTCTAAATGAAATATTTTGACATTTGTTTCACAGGAATTGATACAAAAACTAAATCAGAACTAAATCAGAACTGTGGAAAGCACTAGGTGTTTTTTTCGCCCTAAACTGAACAACAGCTGGATTTCTGCTGGCTCAAAGAGCAGGTTGCTGTCTCTGGGAGCACTTCCAGTCATTCAGCTGGCAAAATCTCCTCTTTGATCCCTAGTCACCAGTGAGCTACAGCAAAGCACTGAAGAGCCAGATCTGGCTTTAAATGAAATTAATGCTACAATTTTTATGGTGAGAAAATCATCCTCCTTCTTCCCTCAACTCAACTCAGTCCTTACATGACATTCACACAAAATAGAACTCTGCCTTCAGAAAAAAAAACCATATCTTGGCATCTCATCAGCTCTGTGCACCATGGTTTTCACAAAGCAGAAGGAAACTTCACAGCAACTTCCCTTGATCAGACCACTCAGCTCAACCAAACACCGCAGGAGCTAACAAACCCCGGCATCTTCATAAAAGCAAATAGAACAATAATTGTACATGTAGCTTCTGCCAAAGAGCAACATAGAATCACAAAACCTCTTTGGTTGGAAGAGTCCTTTAGACCATCAACACATTGGGTATCAGGGATGTAGATTGGCAGGTACCATTTATTTAACACTTTATTAAATGCAAGATTGGTATAGCACTTATTCAAAAGCAGAAAAATGAGTTGGGGTGAACACACCAGTATTTTCATACATCATCAAGGTTCACATCCTGCCCTGGTGGAAGCTGAAACTACAGTGCACCATGAAATCCACCCAGGTTTCTTTACCAGGACAGTCTGAGTCATGAAAGTTAGGAGCAAAGCGGTTGCTCCTAAGCTGCTACAACCAGATGCTTTTGCAAGTGTTCCCTAAATAAATGAGGAGATCCCATCAGAAACATTCTAGTGTGACAGATCTCTTTTTAAAGAGGAATCAATCACCAATAATCTCCCACATGGTGAATAATGCTGTTCTCCACAAACAGCCTGACAGATCTGAATGGGTGGTTTGGGTGAGTAAGGTACTACTCACAATGAGCAAAGGAGATGAAAAAAATCAGTTTCTTTCTGGCTGTTACATGGAGCTGCCTTTCTGCTGTTACGTATGTGAGACTAACAGCATGTAGGGAACTGACTCATGTTTTAGGTGTGTCTCATCTATAGGAAAAAAATATCTATAGATAAAAGGAAGATGTGGGGTTTTACCTCATACACAGTGTGGATCCAGTGTCCTTAGGCAATCAGGGAATGCAATTGCCATGTCCTCTGCCTTACACAGTTTACACGTGACAGCCTGCTACAAGGTGTTTGATGTGAATATGTACAAGTCAGTAAGTTTCAAATCTCTAAACTGGGCATTGGGCACAGTAATAAACCATCAGCTGATGTTTCCTGCTGTTGTCACAACAAACAACAGCCTGGATTCTGCCCTGAGCAACCAGTGACTCATTCCCCTACATAGTGTCCTAAAGCTGTCCAAAAGCACTAGAAGTATCTTGTGTAAATGCCCAAAGCAGCTTTTACAGGACACTTATTAACACCATAATTTCACAGAAAAGTTAACAGTTTTGAACACATTGCTTTAAGTGAATCAATGCTGTACTAGGCAGTATTCAAGTCAGGATTTGAATGAAATCCTGCAGATAACACCAAACTGGGTGTGTGTGTCGATCTGCTCGAGGGTAGGAAAGCCCTGCAGAGGGACCTGGACAGGCTGGAACGATGGGCTGAGAGCAATTGTATGAAGTTTAACAAGACCAAGTGGTGGGTCCTACACTTTGGTCACAACAACCCTCTGCAGTGCTACAGGCTTGGGGAAGAGTGGATGGAGAACAGACCCGGAAAAGGTCCTGGAGGTCTTGACTGCAGTCAGCTGAACATGAGCCAGCAGTGTGCCCAGGTAGCCAAGACTTACGAGGAGTGGCTGAGGAAACTGGGGTTGTTTAGTCTGCAGTAAAGGAGGCTGAGGGGAGACCTTACTGCTATTTACAGCTGCCTGAAAGATTATAGAGAGGCGGGGGTCAGTCTATTCTCACAAGTCACTAGAAATAGAACAAGAGGAAATGGACTTGAGTTGTGCCAGGGGAGGGTTGATTCAGACTTTAGGAAAAATTTATTCACCAACAGAGTAACCTTACTGCTATTTACAGCTGCCTGAAAGATTATAGAGAGGCGGGGGTCAGTCTATTCTCACAAGTCACTAGAAATAGAACAAGAGGAAATGGACTTGAGTTGTGCCAGGGGAGGTTTGATTCAGACTTTAGGAAAAATTTATTCACCAACAGAGTAGCCAGGGAGTGGAACAGGCTACCCAGAGAGGTGGTAGAGTTGCCAACCCTGGAGGGGTTCAAAAACCATGTAGATGTGGCACTTGGAAACATGGTTTAGAGGGCATGGTGGCATGGGGTTGGCAGTTGGTCTTGATGATCTTGTAGGTCTTTTCCAACCTTAATGATTTCATGAAATGTACTCCTGTAACATTTTCCACATTTCTTTCCAGCACGACACTACTGCTGTTTATAGAAATAATGTGAAGTCAAAAAGGAAAACATACTTTGCTTTAACTTTCCAATACACAGACATCTTCTTCCCCACTTCTGCTTCTCTCACCCCTTTGTTCTGAGCACTTCAGCTTTGGATGCTTCTGAGCATTTTAAGGGGAACTACATTTGGGAAGCATCAGCTTGGGGACTCAGCACTGCTGCTGAATATCCAAATGATCATAAACATGCAGCATCTGATGGTCTTTTGGTTGCAACATTGGATTGGAAGTTAAAAATAAAAGCTCAAACCACACACTTTCTGTATTTCTGTTTTCTAACCACTGTTTTACTGTAAAAGCATGTAGGGCAGAGACTTTTGCTCTTCCTGTTGGGTAATGCCTGAACACATGGGGTTTTTGACTTCATTAGAAGTCCTGAGGTACTGTCAGAAATGTTCACAAGGGCTGTTATTCAAAAAATGAGAATCCTGTGCGGATGCTTTTAATCTGGAAGAATACAGCTTTTGAATATATATCCCCCACCTAAATAGCAATTGCTTGCAACCATTTTCCAAACATGGTGAACTTTCCCAGCAAAGACAAACTAAGGAACACCAGCAGCTCAGCTCTTCATTTCACATGCCACACTACATAAGGTATTACCAACAGTCCTTTCTTTACACTCACCCTACTTCTTGTCAGCAAACCACATCCCCAGCTTCAGGCTACTTTCACAAAAGTATAAACCTCAGACTGGAAAGACAAAAATACTTCAACTGAAATAAGAGTTTAAATTATTAACAGATGGAATACAGTGGACTCAGGATGCATCTCATACCTGAGGGAAGGGCGTTAACAAGAATGATGGAAACAAGCACAACTCTCACTTCTATGTAAGAAAATTATCTGAAATTATTATTAACTCAGAAACATCTTATCCTTCCTTTCCAGGCTGAAAGAGATCTCAACAAGGCCTGTAGTGCATTTCTTCCCCATGCCTCTGTCCAAAGCAACACTCAGACCATATCTGGCAGATATTTCTCTGGGATCTATTAAAGACATCCACAGTAAGCAAAGCTGCCCAGCTTTTGCTCCACAGCTCCTTCCAATAATCCATCATTTCTACAGTTACATGTTTTTTACGAATGCTTCCAATGACTCATTTATTTACACTGAGAATGAGTGCCATGGGCAGTAACAGACAAACTAATTAACATTGCTACTGTGGCTTCTAAATAAAGATACAAAAACTTCCCAGTAGAGGACTTCAACTCAACTGAATTTGAGCTATTTGTGTTGAAATTCAGCATCTCAGTAACCTGTCTTAGGGCCTGGTTTAGAGGACATTTCAACCAGAAATAAAAAATTATTTCTATGAATGAGTAGAGATATGATGCATTCCGCACATTAGCCAGAGACCAGGAGGCTCACTCTAAGCTGCACTGATAATGAGAACAAACAATGGAGTAAGATACAGAGGAATATACAACCAGAACTAAGTCCCCAAGAACTCAGTGCCAGGCCTGACGAAACCCACTCTGAGCTCTGTGGCAACCCTTCCAATAATGTCAGTGGAGCAGAGCCTAGCTTCTAGTATTGTACTCACAATCTGCCCTTCTCATATCTTCCGTGATCCTTCCAGGTATACAGTACTCCAGGTTCAGTACACTGGCATGGCAAAGCAGCAATAAAGCATATGTCTCTGCTTTGAGTATAGTAATCTGTTTGTAAATAAATGGAGTTCTGCAGCCCTCCTGAGTGCTATTGTGTCTCTGTGAGAATAAAGTTCATCCAATTAACCGATCAAACAAGCTGAAGGCATAATACATTCCAATGTGCAGCTGTAAGATCAAGCTCACAGATGCCTGACGTGCCATGTTACATCTCACTTTGGTTACCTTTTCCCGTTGCTGTGTATCACAACATACAGAAATAGGCTCATGGGGGACCACCACCAGGAGGGTCATTCCACACAGGCTACGAACTTTTCACAGCTGGAGCATGAGAAGGGGTATGAAGCAAACCAGCATTTTTTGAAGGGACAACTTAGGAAGATGTTCTGAATTTGCAGTTACTCAGAGAAAGGAAAATACAACAAACCTTCAATGGGCTAGCAGCAGTTTTTGAGACTGATCACAATACTTGGAAAAAATCCAAATTTTTGATCTTTTATGCTGTAATTAATGACAATAAAACAAGATACAAGAAAAGAGAGAAGATAAGCAAGGGCAAAACCCTGACAGAAACCCCATGCCTAGACATACCATCATCCATCTTGCCTACATGAAATGCTGTGTGACAGTTTGTACCTTAGGGTTTTCTAGTAAAGCCACAGCATTTCAAGAGGCCATAAAACAAAGATTTTATTAAACTTGGACAACTCTCTCAAATTTTGATGAGCAACTTAATTTCTATGATAATTTCTTTTAGTTGCATCTACATCTAATGTATGTAGGTCTCTGCATATATTAATTTATCTTCTCTTCTGTATTACTCAAATTTCTAAACACAAAAATGGACAAAAGCATAAGTTGGTTACTTTAAAAACTCAAACCTGTGGAAATATTTCTTGTATTTTGTTTTCTCCAACTGAAAAATTGTTTGTGTGTGCAAGCATCTGAAAAGCTGAATAAGAAATTTTTTGGTTCTAATTGTTGCAGCATCACTTGAATGCTGGAGAAAAACCTTTATTGAAATCTATCACATCTTTAGGCCTTAGGCCTTTTGCTAACAGCTAAGTTCTCTTTTATAAACAAGAATCTTGTCAGCTTGGAACTACGCAGAGGGGAAGCTGTAAAACTAAAACCATGCTCTGCACCACGCTATTTTTAAGACAAGCAAATCCAAACCCACTACTTATTCATGACAGGAACTACCCTGGTTTCAGAAGAAACCATTACTGACCAGAGGGAAACACCTCTTACAATTAAGCATAGGACTCTTCTCTGCAATGTTGACACACCACAGCAAAGTGAGTTGTACCTTCAATGCACATTATGAAAGCTGGCCTTTAGAATTAGTGAGAAAATAGTGCGCAAAACCGACGCAAAGTAGCAGTTTTCATAAGCAATTGTTACATCGGTATTTATTGAAAAATATTCCCAACTAGCAAACAGCAGCCGAAAGCACCAACAGCTCTGAACATACAGCAGAGAGCTCTAAGCTGAAAACACTGGCCTTACAGAAAATAATAGCCCAATACTCAGCCTTGCCTCTGTGTTGGCTTGGCATTTATCAATGTATTTCCCTCCCATTTTTCCCTCTTGTTCCACCTGGAGTGATTTGGCAGCAGTGCCAGTGGGCAAGTGGGGAGGATGCTGGAGGGGGAGGTTCTGAGGGAATGCACGGTGGAGGTGCAGAGGGGATTCTGGGAAGAAGGAGGGGTGGAGAAGGGGAAGGCCAGATGCCATTCTGATGTGGTGTTTTAAGCTGTTGTGTATTTTCATTTCGGCTGTGTGTTTCACTTTTGCAGCCTCAGCTGCCTGAGAGTCCTGACTGTGGCTTCGGTCTTCCTCTGAGCTCCACTCTTCGACTGCAATCTTCCCAATGGCCCCAGTCCCCACACAGCCTCTTCCCCCCACCCCACCCAGCACTTTGCCACCGCTGCTGGTCTGGCAGCAATCCAGACTGCAGCTCCAGTTGTATTGGGTTTTTGTACATTATTTCTTACTCTTCTTGTATCTTCTTGCCTTCTCATTATCCCTCTTATTTTCCCCCATTAAAGTTATAATGTTTTATTCTAGTCACCTGATCTCCCTTATTCTAAAATTCTCCTATAAAATCTGCCCTGTGGGGATTCTGCCTTTAATCCTAAACACAGGACAATCTCCCATAGACTGACTAAGTCAAACACACTGTTTACATGCTGACTGTGAGTAATCAATGTAAAAGGTATTGCTGGTTTGTACACAATGGCTCATCGTCAACAGTAACAAGGAAAAGTTAGGTCTTCATTTTCAGTGGACTGATTGACACAGATGTTTCTGGCAAGGATGGAACATACTGAGAAAAAAAGTTCAGACGCTATGAAACTTAATCTACTTCTTCATCATGTTGTTAGATGCTTTTCCTTGCAAGCAGTTTATGATTGCTGTAAAGCAGAAAGGGCCCTAAAATTTAAATGCTGATATATACCAAACACAGCAATGTCCAACATGTAGCAATGCTAGTTTGTGTGGGACCAGACAAGAAAAGCTTCCTTTGACTTCCCTGGCCTTCAAATAACTTTTCCAGGGTAGCCAAACACAGTGACACCTAACCAATCTCAGTCGAGTACGCAAGTGGGCTGACCATATGGACTAATTCCATGAATAGGTACTGCACAGGTATTGCATAAGCTAAATGAGATCCTAGGTCTCACACCCTTTGGTACCTTGAGTTAGGCCTAAGGAGATTTACCAACCAGAGAAAAAATATTAGATGGCCTTTGTGTTTTGGATGATGAAAAAAACCTTTGCTGGGACCAGAAGTTTTGGTCCAGTTTTCTATGTTTCCATCACAAGCACAGTTACAAGGGTAGTCTCTGCCTATGGAGCTCTCCAGGAGACTAAGTGACTTTATGAACTAGTAATATTCAGCAATCTGACACAGCTCTTGAGATGTATTTGACTGCAAGACGTGCAGCTCAAAATATGTCTCCTACAGAACCATCCTCCTTTGAGACCAATTGAGGAGTTCTAAGAGCCTCATAGAAGCTTGCAGAGACATAAAATCATTTCCAATCGCTATTTGGTCTGCCTCTTACGACTCTTACTAAGTTTCTCATTCTGAAGAGATTAGGCTGAATTAACCATCCAAGGACCTGATTCATGTACACGCAATCCAAGAAGTGGCTTACATTCCAGATGAGCAGAGCCAACAATGTAAAACTCTATTTGCACTTATTTTATGTCAGGTCTTGGCCATTAAACCTAGGCACAGTGGGCAAAATAAATACATTTAAGCAGATACTTCTGCAGCATCTACATAATTTAACAGAACTTTATACAATACTTTGTCTGTAGTACTGTCCTGCATTTCAGTCTCTTGACTTTTCTAAGTCATGGAGATCAGGAGAGATGCCTAGAGACTGGAGGTCAGAAAATGTCACTCCAGTCTTCAAAAAGGGGTAAGAAGAAGGACCCAGGTAACTATAGACCAGTCAGCCTACCTCCATCCCAAGAAAAGTGATGGAACAATTTGTCCTGGATGCTGTCTCTAGGCTTGTCAGGGACAAGTGGGTCACTAGGGACAGTCAGTATGGCTTCACCAAGGGGAAGTCATGCTTGACCAACCTGATAGCCTTTTATGGGGGCGTAACCAGGTTAACAGATGATAGCAGAGCAGTAGATGTTATCTGTCTTGACTTCAGTAAGGCATTTGACACAGTTTCACAGAGCATCCGTGTGGCCAAACTGAGGCAGTGTGGCAGGGATGATTGGGTAGTGAGGTGGACTGGCTGCAAGATAGAAGACAGAGAGTAGTGGTCAATGAATGGGACAGAGTCTGGTTGTAGGTGTGTATCTAGTGGAAACCCCCAAGGACTGGTAGTGGGACCAGTCCTCTTCAATCTATTCATTAATGACTTGGATGAGGGATTAGGGTGCACTGTCAGCAAGTTTGCTGATGACACAGGGCTGGGTGGTGTCGCCGACACCCCATCAGACTGTGCTGCCAGTCAGTGAGACCTGGACAGGCTAGAGAGCTGGGCAGAGAGAACCTTAATGAAATACCACAAGGGTGAGTGTAGATTCTTGCATCTGGGCAAGAACAACCCCAGG
>VZRI01007001.1:188573-238111 GCA_013397515.1 Upupa epops | reverse complement strand
AGCTGGAACAGAGGAGGTTCTCTATAAATATCAGAAGGAACTTATTCACATTGAGGGTGACGGAGCATTGGAACCGGCTGCCCATGGGGGTGGAGTCTCCTTCTCTGGAGATGTTCCAGACCCACCTGGATGTGTTCCTGTGCAACTTGGTCTAGGTGATCCTGCTGTGGCAGGGGGATTGGACTGGATGATCTTTTGAGGTCCCTTCCAATCCCCTAATGTTTCTGTGATTTTTAAGTGATTTATGCTATAATTCTGCAAAGACTGATGGATAGTTTCAATAAGGATCCCTGCATGAAGAGTGCCCTCAAAAGCAGCAGGAATACATGAGTGCACTCCTCATCAAATGCTCAAAGTAGCAGAACAGTAAAGTTGGCAAAAAAAGTGTCCTTTTTGGTCATTCGGCAGAAGCCAAAGCAATGCTGCAACCACCAAGAGACAGTTGTTTAATAGGCTGTTACCAGAAATATCTTCTGCTAAAGTCTTAAATACTCTTCTTATATTTATCTCTGGCTGAAAGTCATCTTCTCTTACATAGCTTACACTATTTCAATGTACACAAAAAAGATGTCTGTCTCAGCTAAGATAATATGAACATAAGTTTTGCTACTTAAACAGAAACCAAATCTTCTGGTTGTAACTGTGTGGAAAGAATGAAAATACTTTGGCATTTAATTGTAAACTAATATTTCCTAGAAGCAGCTCATTCTCAAAGAGCTGCATATCTGTGAAGGTCTCTTCCTCTTTGTGAAACTGATTAAAGATTTAATATTTCTGCTTCTGCCAGCTGCAGTTTGTCTGATACAGACTCCTGGGACTGGTTAAGAGAGATTTGGTATTGTGCTCTTTATTAACGCGTTATGTATAAAACTGTACTTAGGACTGAATCAGCATTTCCAAGCCAAAGACTCATTTTCTGTAATCTGGATCATGTTTTCACCTGGTGGAAAATAACATTCTTCCCCGGCTAAAATTCAGCATGGACATTTCCAGTACCAAAAGACATTTAATCCTGCTTGCTTTTCTTCAGAAGAGAAAAGAAACTAATTTTTTTGCTTCCAATTTGTTCAATTCATTTTCACAACTTCATGTTTGTTGCTACAATAAGGACATGTTTCTATGATAAATGACAGCAGAGATAATTTTCAGCAAACTGTTTACATTCCTTATTTTACCACTGATTTCATTAGAAAATTAATCTGTATTTTAGCAGCTTTTCCGTTTATTTCATTAAGAAACTGAAAAGTCTGTTGTATCGGTCCCAAAATATGCGCTCCATTATGCCCTCTCAAATGACAGCCTGAAAAAAATCTCCTAGCTTTTACTTCTTCTCCCCTTCCATTTCTGATTATTTGGTTTAATTCAGAAATAAAACCTAAGACCACAGCTAAATATGAGTGTCTGTGACAAGAAGTGAGAGATCTACATTATGAGGTGTATTTCAGTAAACTCAACAAAAGCATTTGGAGGGATGTCTCCAGGATCTGCCAGAGTAAGACAAAGAGTTAATTTGCAACACAGTGTGTCATTATTCATGGCAGAGGAATGAGGGTTACTGGCAAGATCCCAAGTCATTACCTGTTCTGTGTCTGGATTGACAGTCATCTACTATAAACGCAAAATCTGTCTCTGCATGAAGTTTTTCTTAAAATACTTATTCTGAGAGGAAAACTCCTTCCTGGCAGGTGAAAAGGGCTTCCAGAAAGAAAAACAACAGGAGATGTAGAAAGCAAAGATGTAACTGGAGGATTTTCAGTAGAACACGAGGAGGGCAGGGTGTCAGATGAGGGCCCCATCTGTGACATTAATAAAACTGATAGAAGCAATAAGAGAATAATCTGGCTACAATTACTGCCCTCTTGGTCATGATTTATGCTATTGTCATAGTTTGCAGAGGCCATGGAGTGTCCAGCTTGTCTGCAAACGTTGTCCTGAAGAGGCAGCAGTAAGACAATTTTTCCTGCTCACTCTGATTTAAGATGTAAGGTGATGTCTGGCTTATTACACTGTAACAAATTCTTAATACAAAGCCCTGAAACCACTCTCCACCCCCTAGAATCCATAAGCAGTGTAGATTTTAGGTGTTGCTACTGACTTCCCCTTCAAACAGACATGCTCTGGGTAAGAACCACAGGAGGCAGAATGCTTGTCCAGATCAAGGTGACAAATGGAGCCCTATACCCTGGGGTGCAAGGTATGTAAGAAAACTACAGGACTGCTGCACAACGAGCCCAGATTTGACATCTCTTTGTTGAGATCCTTGGCTATGACTGCTTCGTGAAGCTACAAGAGCTTATGGGATGGAGTCTCTATTTGAAAATCAAACTCATTTGCCTTCTACCACACACAGTACCAGCAGCACTGAGCAATAGCAGTCTGTCAGAACACATAGCTGGTTGGTTAACATTATTTACTGTGTTCCTGTTGGATACATCACAAGAGGGGAATCATCACAGAAGCTTAAAAGCCATGCATTTGACTTTTTCAGGAAGACTAGAATAATTATGGGGCAGTATTTCAGTATGACTCCCCACGATTGTCAGAAGACTCCTCCATGCTCACAGAACTGTGAAGTCATGGCACTACAAACTGATGAGTCAAATCATAAACTCATGAGGCTATACAAAATACAACTTGACAGCAAACCCATCAGATATTAAAATATAATAATTCATCTGTTCTTGTATTTCCTTCCAGTTTTTCAAGTAGGACATGCAAGATACTCAAGATATGTTTCAATACTGGTCACATTTCTAGGAAACTCCCTGGTTCCCACAGTTAGGGCTTAAAGTAAAGTATCCACTAACCTAGGTCTACCATGACAGGAAAAGAAAAGCAACAACTTAGGAAGACACCCGTCAGAGATGAAAGCATGATGCTGGTTCTTGGAATCAGCTGAAATTGTACTGTGGATTGTAAGAGAAGCATCCATGCCCTGTGCCCCCACACATCTCAGGGAGAGGAAGCCCCAGCAGATAGTACTTTGGGCAAGGACTGAAGAAAAGACAAATAAGCCAGCTAAAGAAAAAACGACCAAGCTTTATGCTGGTATATCTAAGAATGGAATATTAATACAGGTATTATGCCCCATCTTAGCTAGGGGGCCCTGGCTGTGAGAAACTAACTGTGCCCTGGTTTTGAAGAATTTTCTTTGGGGTAACTTAGGGAGTGCTTTTAGGCCAAGGTAATAGATTTATTTACTGAAGCTTCTAAAGAATCTTGCCTTCTGCTGTTTCAGTTATGGGTCCAGCACCCTTAGGGAAGAAACAGAAGCAGAGAGTAGCATCTTCTACAACTGCAAACCTTAATATCTCCTTCAGATATGGAAGAGACATCCCACAGTCACTTCAGCTTACAGCCATATAATCAGTAATTAGGAATTTCTATAATTAGTTTTAAACTTCAAATTTGAAAGAGAAACAGACCTCAGCTGTCTTGCTATTTGAGAGTCACTTATTTAAGAGTGTCAGTCATATTTCTTGGTTTCAGAAAAAAAAAAAAAAGAATGGACCAGTTTTGTTTATCCCTGGCAAAAAGCACCTAGCAGCTTAGACGCCCAAGTGGAGAGAATATGATAGATATGAATTTCAAAGAGCTTGGCAGCTCTTTGAATATTTTGCAAGCCAGGATATTCTCCAGCACTTCCAAGTGGCACATCAATGCTTTAAGAGAACATGAAATTATGACTGAAGTTTGAAAAATCTTGACCATTCCACATCTATGAGTAGTTTTTTGGCTCATGCCCAGAAATAATTTTCCAGGATAATATACTTCTCTCAGTGAAAGGAAGCCATATATTTGGAGTCTGGATTTCAAGACAATATTCCTGATGTAGTTGTAATCAAACTGAAACCAAGAGAGTACATTGAAGGCTCGGGTATGAGAAGAATGGCCATGACTTGGCATTTAGACCTGATGAAAAGGAGACAGAGAAATGGAGGAATAAATCTTGAGACCAATAGTTCAAAACAAAATGTCCTCAGCTGAAAATAAATAGATGCCATTGTCTGAGATGCCTAAGGCTAGATTAAAGTTCACTGAAGAATGCAGACTCCAACAGTGTCTCTGAATTACAAACTAAAAGAATTAGCACAGTATAAGAATAACGTGACAATTTCTGGCTGAGAAACAAAACATCAAAAGCCTTATCCTGTGTTTGCAGAAAATATCTTTCTCTGAAGTACTCATGGCAATGTCTTAGACTTTATGCCACCTTTCTAGGGCAACACTTCAGCAAAATACTTAAGTGCATGCTTAAATATTCCAGTTCAGCAAAACACAAGTACCTAAGCAACCAATTGCCAGCAGGGCACTGGCTAATGCAAGCCTATATAGGCTAAACAGTACATCGGGATTTGCAGAGCAGGACTGCTTGCTAGAATTGGGATGTAACATCATTATCGGTATGTAAATGCCTGTAAGTTAACTGAGGTCTGGCATATCGTTGTTATTAGGCACTTTTTCAGTACTGAAACTTCCTCACCTTTGATAAAATTTCTGCAACATTCCAAATGCTGAATATTTTCCCATCTAGTCTGGAAAGATTCCATCTGTAATGTGAGGCTCTTGTATTGGGTGCATCCTGTATTACGAGGATTCACTGGATTGAACAGGAAACTGCGACTCTAAATGAGATTGTATTTTCTTTCAGTTCACACACCCAAGGCAGAATGTCTACTTTTCTTCCTGGTACCTCCTGCCGAATTTTAAAAACAGAGGTATATAACCAAGAAGAACGCTAGTAACCACTGCTGTAATAATAAACACCAAAGCTAATATCCTTTTAGCTAATATCACACTTCCCTTTGGTGCAGGCTTTCATTCAGTAAATTATCAGAAATTGCCTTTTCATAAAAAACTTTCTCCAGTCAATAAAAGAGAATAATGAAATCACCAACATCACTGCAAGTCTTACTAAATCTTACGTGAGACCAAGCTACAGGTGAACACAAATGAGGTGGAAAGTCAGACTGGAGAGTAAAACTGATAACGCAGACCTAATTCCTAAATCCAAAATGCAATGTCCACATGTCTGCTTCTGACTATGGGGGATCTCACTGGTACCTGAGGGGAGCCTACAAGAGTTGAGGAGGGACTTTTAGTGATAGGATGAGGACCAATGGCTACAAACGACAAGAAATATTTAGATTAGAAATTAAGAAGTTCTTTATTATAAAGGTGGTGAGTGACTGGAACTGATTGCCCAGGGGAGGTGTGAATACCCCAAAACTAGAAGTGTTCAAGGCCAGGTTTTTCAGTGGTTTTAGCAACGTGGACCAGTGGGCAGTGTCCATGCCCATGGCAGGGGGGTTGGAACTAGATGATCTTTGAGATCCCTTTCAGCCCAAACCATTTTGGAATTCTGTGAGATTTAGTTCCATACAAAAATACCTCTAGAAATGATGAGAACTAGGTTAAGTGCTTGCATTTCTGCATATTTGCAGGGGATGAAAATAAGCTCATAACCCCATAATGGCACAAAGAAATCAATGTGAAAAGCCATAAACTGTGAGCCTGCCTGCACAGAGTTCAATCCCATTACTATCAAAAGAGAGATGGTCTTATCAGAGGAAAGCAAGCAAAACAGGAGAGAAACAAGTCATACCTAGGTGAGCTGGCTTGAATGTACAAACAGGAGCACCGACTTTTTCTTTAGATGTGACCACTGATTTAAAGCAATGAAATAACATTTGTGAATGTTCTACATGCTAGGTATCTGTATTTAAGCATTGTTTGGCTTGCCAGAAGAAAACTACAGGCTATAATTCTCATTTACAACAGTAACTGCTTTACATTGGTCTGTCAGAGTAGAGAGACATAAATTTAATTTTCCTAATATGAAGATCCTTCTGCTTTGCCAGAGCAACAAAAAAAAATCTCAAATGAGACAACTTTTTCTGGAAATCTTTTTCTCCTATTAAAGAAAACTGAAATTATGTTATATAAAGTGTGAAAAATAAAAGAAAGAAACACAGCTAGTCTCTCAATACTCTCTATAGCAGGAATTAATCTAAAAGTAGTTTCAGGTAACTAACAAAACCCGTACCCATTAAAATATATGTAGATCTAATTGCAAGAGAAACAAAACCAGAAACCAGGAGGGTCTCACAGTGGAACCTTTTCAGGATCTGAAATTTCAATGATTGCAGGAGGACTTCCACTGCAAACAGGAAAAGCAAGCAGTAACAAATTAGGACTAGATGATGTTCACTTGAGAACTTTAAAAATACACAGAGTTGAGATAGTTGTATTACTGGAGAATAAAAAACATGAAGCCTTTTGAAAAGATTTTGGAAGGATCTGAGGAACTACAAGCCTATATGACTAATGTAGCCATATAGTGAAGATGACATCATAGGTAAGTTAGAACTGGAATATGTTCTTAGAAACATAGCAAGAATGATGACAGTTACTGTGTAAAGACTGACTAGATAGTCTGGGACTCAGCCTGGAAAACATCTGACAAAGAGGAACAAAACAGAGTTCTGTAAGAAGAGGACCGGCACATGGATAACAACCACTAACTTGCTGTCTTTTCCAAGTCAGGACCTTGAGGGTGAGAGGACATTAAGGGTGCAAGAAATTTATACAGGCTTAGGAGGACACTGAATAAAGAAACAGGATTTTGTGCTTAAAGAGAACACTGGGTGTTGAAACTGGTCCTTGGCTTTGCCTTCTCAATCAGGGATTGAAATTTATTAGTCTTGCATCTTGGCAGGTGAAGCTGTTCAGAGGCTACTGCAACATATAGATCATGGCAATGATGTAGCAAATGTTGTAGGAACCCTGCACTGAACCTTCTACATAACACTGCATTCATGTTTACCTTCAGAGCTTTTTCTTGCATCTGTGATGTACACAGACATCCAGCCTCTCAGATAAGCAAACAGCACGACAGGAATGGCAGCTGTTGTAAAATTGTTGCTCATCCCATGGTTTAATCCCATTTCTATCAGGAGAAAATCAGAGCTTTGTCCAGTGTAATTTGAAAGCCACATTATGCAGTTGCCATAAATGCTGGTCATATTTCCCCAGCTTCATTGTAGGTTCCTCCCTGGTCAGGAAGAGAAAACTCACAAAAAATGACTTGTAGATTTGAGAGTTAATGTAGGACAACAGGAAAAGTCTGCAGTAGCTCAGTCCAGAAGGTGGCTGCACTTAATTGCTTCTTTCAAAGGCCTATTCCTTTGTGAAGAATGGTAAAGAATAGCTGATCATTATTATCAATTTATTAAGACACTAAAAACATCAATCTCCTTACACATAAGGCATTTGCTGCAATTATCACCACTTGCACTGCCTGCTGAGCTTTTGCTCCTGTCTGCAATTTGGAAGTAGGCCACTCCATCAATAGATTGATTCATAGACAGGTTTAAGCAGGAAGGCATTAGAGTGTCCTAGCAAGTAATAACAGTATCGTGGCATAAGCACCAGCCCGCCTGCTGAAAAGCCATCACCAAAGTGTATATAAGCTTCCTGGGCACCAGGGCTTCTGCAAAACCAAATTCCAGCCACAGAAATTAAAATCAGGACTGGTTTGTTAGCTTAATGAATGGCTGGACTCATCCAGAATAGTTCTAATTTCAATTAATTAATTGAGGATAGAAAAACCAGCAAAACAGGTATTTAACCCTCAAATAGGAAAAAAGAGCTTTCTATGGTTCTTGCTAGATTAGGCTGGAGCTAACAGCATAAAGATGGCAAATTTTAGTCCAGATTAATGTGGCCTTAATTCCACATACCCCTGCTAAGAATTACTTTTCAGAGAGGTTGCTTCAGCACAACCCTGTACCCTGCACACCTCACTGAGGAGCCTGACGTTTAGGGGGAGGACTCAAGTAGCTACTACCACCTTGATCCCACATACCTGTTGCATGTTAAGCAAGATTCTAAGCTTATTACATTATTTTCTGGCTGAACTTGTGCATTCAAGTCACTTGAAGAACCTGGATCAAGTTCAAATGTAGACATTTCCAGAGCCAGAGGAATCTATGGGAAGGAGAAGGTGGGTGCAGCATGCAACTGGCACCTGTGGCACTGGGTGCAACTCACCTGGCACAGGCTTACACAACCCAGCAGGGTTGTTGGGCTCAAATCTCTTTAACGAAAATGTGAAGGAGATTTGAGTATTAAAGCAACCAACTATGATGCAATAATTTTGCTCAGTCTTCACTTTCTCAAATATTAACTACTTAAAACCTAAGAAGAAATACAGTAGCCAGATACACCTACAGGTAGATTCATGGAGTTCAACATTCACCACAGCTGTCTTACCGAAGAACATCGGCAAAATTAATTGCAAGCTTGCAGGCTACCTTTCTAAATGTGCTTCTAGGCAACTGTGGAGAGCTGTGAATTCCCTTTTGCTTTATATGTTAAACCTGAATTCATTAAGGACTTAAAATAATAAGTCATTACGGACATCCAACTTAAAAATAAAAATATTAATGTACAAGATAACATTTGTTTTGAATAAGTTATGTGCCACATTAGGTTTCTCACCAGCATGTTCATTTTCAGCCCCTTCTCTCTTGCTTCCCAACTCTATCCAAACAAGCCAGAAATAACTCTCCAGCTCTTAAAATGGCACAGTTTCTATATTAAATCATTCTGCAATTCAGAGTGGTCCAAAAGTCTGCTGACTATAGTCCTTACACAGGTGTGTAATAATACAGTTAGCATCATAGAAACTATTGCTACTACACCCTTTTATGCCATCTTATGATCATGAAATGTCTCTTCCTGCCAGGCTAGATTAAACCTAACATCATCAGCATTTCACTAGAAACATGAAGAAGAGAGGAGAAGCATCAGGAGATCAAGACACAAGTTAAGCAAGTAAACATGCCTGGTTTACACGGGGTGAGTAACTCTAGTCCAACATCAAGCCAGGTTGGATACTTCTGCTTCCAGCTTCTCTCTGGAACCACAGTCACCTAGGGCTATCACAACAGCCAATAAAGGCCTTAAAGATGAAGAGCCAAGTGCCTAGCATGGCTGGGTTCAAGGATGCTGTGCTGTCTCATGCACAGCCAATACATCTCTGTTGTTAGCTACTCTAAAAAGTATCTTCTGTAGGCCTTATGTTCTGTTTAAAGACAGAGGAACCTAAATTTGGCTCTGTCTGCTGGGCCTGGCACATCTCTGAAGTTAAGCTCAGCAGCAGCAGCAACAACAGAAAGCCAAGAGTGGGAGCCAAAAGAAAAACAGAAGCACAGGCTGCACAGTTCCAAGGTAGAAGAGATGTTTGTCTCCTTGCTGGCAGGAGAAATACACAGTTATTCCAAGAAAAGGGAAAAAAGCAAGTCCCAAAACAAGACAATGAAGAAAACAAACCTGACCCCACAAGCTTTAGGTGCTCACCTATTGAGGCTGATTATGCAAAAGCTGATTTTTTTTCCCAAGGACACTGTGAGACTTTGGTGGACATATCCCACTGGTACCAACAGGCTTGCTAAGAAGGTTTTTAAGGTGAGGAAGATAATGTTTTAACCTTTTGTGCCACAGGAGGAGAAATTCACAGAGTTTGTGCTTGCCAGGGCATATTCAGCTCTCACTCTGAACACAGCTGAAACTCAGGCTTCTCCTTTTTTTACATACCAAACATGGTCAGCAGATTTGGGTCCTCTCAGCTTCTCCACAACCCCCTTGAAATGGGAGGACACCAACAGGTAAAGTTCCTCAATCTGCTGGCAATGTTCCTTCCTCACAGTGCAGCCCACTGTGTAGGTTGTCTTGCTCCCAATATCAGTTCATCTTTAAGATTGTGCTTGCAGTGATTCTCTAGACCCTCTTGCTGGGGCTGCACATCAGCCACCCAATTCCAGGTGGCTGATGCTGCCACACAATTCAGCGTATGACATACTCATATTCATAAAAAAAAATTATAACAAATGAATCCTTCTAAGGTCAGTGCTGTTGCCTCTTGTAACACAATTAGCAGACTCACGTGAGCCCTGTCTGTTGCATTGCAGAAGTGGTCAGAAGATGCAGAAGCTTGTGGGATCTGGAGCAAGGCAAGGGCATATTAGAGGTCCAGTCCAACTATTAATTCAACTGTAACAAGCCCACTGCTAAACCATGTCCCTGAGTTCCTTATCTATAGGGCTTTTAAACACACCAGGGATGGTGAATCGAACACCTCTCTTGGCAGCCTGTTGCTGTTTAACTGGGGAAAACAGTATTTTTCTAGCCATTGTAATGATTTTTCTTTTGCAAGCATAAACCTTTGCCATTTCAAAACAACACAGCCACCATGTGTTGACTGTGGCTTAATATATTGCATGGGAGTGCTTTCCTGTCACTTTTTTCCCCTTCTTGATGTTATAAGGTAAATCCACACATTCCTAGGACAGTGAATATTCATTTTTAATAAACTAGGTCTGTGTAATATCTAGCACAATGGAGGTTTGATCTCAGATCAGAAGCTTTAGGTATTACCGTTCAAGTAAGGAAAAACATTCAACCAGGTTAATGAGAGAAGCATGTCCTAGCAAACAGTCAGAGCAGGCAATTGCTCGGCAGAAAAACAAGCACAGAAAAATGAAAAATAAAGCCAAAAGGATTAGAATGAAATTGCAAGCTTCCTCCTGAATATGCCATTAGAACTGACAAAAGACTCAAAACTCTCTGAACAGAGTCTCTTTGTAAACCATATTTCCTAATATCATCTTCTAATAGGTGATTAGGACCTTCAGCCAGCAGGCAATGGCAAAGCACTATTCAGTCTCTGTTCACACACTTGGGCTGTTCTCTCAGCTACATGGGCTGCCTTACCCTGTAAACCTGAGCATAAATAATGAAAACTCACTGAGCACCACATCCCTATTACTTGTTCTATCAGTCATATTACATATGCATAAAGCCACACAGGACAGCAAGATATTTTGTAGGTAAGAGTCATCTAACCGTTGCAGAACTGATGAAGTCAAAGGCCAGAAAAGCAGCACTCAGCCAATCTTGCTGCAGAGCAGCATTGCTGTATCAGCAGGCCAGGCTTCCCACAAACAGCAATTAGGAAAAAACTGAGGTTTGACACTGTTCTGAATTACAGCACTTGCTCTCATATTTACGTGTGAATCAGTCATTCCTGCATCATCTCCAAGTAGTGCAGGTAACTTCTAACTACATCAATACCTTTCAGATATTTGTGTGAGATGGGGTGATGCCCAAGCACCCCATATCAGCAGGGCTTGTGAAGACCGACATGGTTTAGTAAGGCTGTGGAGTTACAAAATCCTCTTTGGCCAACATGAGCAAGACAGATAGGTCAAGCTGCTACTCTGCATGTATTTCTCACTGAATCACCTTGTAGACTTCATTGTGCTTTTGGGGTTAAAATTATCTGACCTGGTCTTCTTTGTAGCAGGAGCTTTTTGTGAGAGGATTTTTGTGGGAAGAAATCTCAGCATCTCATTTCACATACCCAGAAGTTCACTTCAAACAGCTAAATCAATAGGAGGCTATATGAAGCCAGCTACCTCATCAACGCCTATCAGTAAGGCCTTTGCTTTCAGCTGCTATGGAAGGAAAATAAAGCAGGATTCGTCCTTCAAAGTAATTCTGCTGCTGAATTGCCTATAATTGCTCAATAATGAGCACTGTAACACCCCCACACACACCTTCCACTGCAGAATAGAGCAACATAAACAATAGGGCCTGTCTATGCCATCTCCTCAACAGGATCAAACACTTGCTCACATAAGAGGGCCCCCAATGTCAGGGAAATCTCTCCTGCAAATGCAAATACACACACTTCAATACCAGTGAACAATGCAACAGGAACACTGAAAAGCAAGAGACGAGCAGTTTAGATCATCAAACCTACACTTGTGGTACCCCAGGTTTCTTCACAGTGAGCCCTTCTCCTCCCATCTTTTAAAGTAGTGTTTACCCTCAATCCTAAAGAGCTGCCAGAGTCAGCTCTCAGGAGGATGATGACCTGATCACTACTTGCACAACTGAAAAGAAACTCAGCTTTAATTCTAACAATTGCTGCTCTGACGAGTGAAGGAAACATAAAATCTGATCTGATTTCTTAGAGCAGTGCAGTAAGACACAGTAGTCCATGAGCTACCAGGCTAAGAGTTCAACAAAACACAGAGTACCAAGACGAGAGATTTTTTTGGTCTGGAACCATATAGAGAGCTTGGAATTACTACACTTGCAGGCACCTATCAACTATGATCAAAGGTGTATCCTTAAACTCACCATAGCAACACCATGATCCAATCACTCATTTCTGAGAAAAACAGAGGAGGAAAAGAAACAAGTAAGTGAAGTCACTACAAAATGCATTTAAACACCTGTGCCTTGAAGCACATCTCATTTAACAGAGCTGGTGCAGACATGGCAGAGATATACAGAGAACACTGTTTACTCAGAAATTTGCCAGCTTGTATCTGCATTTTAGATCCATCTTGAGATGGGATTGAGCTGAAAAGGCAGGTGAAAGCAGAGAGGCTGAGGCAGAACTGCTATGTGATGCTTTCTACCAGTCTGCAGTTGTAGGAATGTCAGCCCTTTCAGTCCATATAGCCAAGAGGCTCAGCAGTGCAGCTTTTGGATTTCTGAGGTCCCCATTAATCATTTATCCCAGAACTCCATGGCAAATAGGTTCATATAATGTGACCTTAGGGAAGAAGGAATTCAATTTTTATGACGTATCTTCCTAAGTACCTTTCCCCACAGCATAGACCTTGGCAGCTAACCAATAAACTCCACCACCACAATAAATCCAACTCAGCCTTGAGAAGCAGATTGGGTGAGCGGAGAGACTGTACCCTTGAGCTCCTAGAGGGAGTAACTAGACTCAGTATTGATCTCGCATCACTGGTGCAACTGAGGAAAGGGCTGACAGCTTCACTTTTTTTTTTTAAACTCTTAGGTCTGCTAAAAGTGCACTTTGTTTCCCAAGGTCTTTTATCCACAAAGCTCTGGAGAGGATAGGAGCCCCATACCAAGTTAGGGTCGCTTTGTGGTCATTCTGCTCACCACCATTCTCATCGCCCTGAGTGAGCTTAAAACCTGGTGTTGTCAAAAACACAAAAGGGGAGAGAAGCCTTTGATCCACAGTTTGGAGATTGTGTGTGGAAACAGAAATGCAGACACACAATAAAAGAGCTTCCTTTTGTTACGCAGATTGAAGAAAAGCAGATTTACTTTCCAGCAAGTCCTGGAGACAAAGAACAAAGGGAGGTCAATTCACAAACCACTAGAGCACCATCCAACATCTACCTTGTTTGTAGGCAGAGATGGTGGTAAAATTTAGACTCTGATTGTCTACATTTTTATTCTCAAGAGTAAGCCAAGTTCTCCAAGAATCCTGCTCAGTCCAGATATCTGAATGATGCATAAAAGTATTAATTACCAAGTGAGTCCTCTTGGGACACAGGCTGTGTTCATATTCTAAAACTGACACGTAAGATGAGAAAAATCAACACTGCTTTTAACCTTTAGCTACAGAGGTATTGCTTTCCTAGCACCTATCTGTACTTGGCATGTAATCAGCTTTGGGTTCCGTATTTAAAACAGTTTCAAACAGTCTGACTGAGTAGCAACAGCCAGACTGTAGAAAATGGTTTTGTTTCTTAATTCAGTTTGTGCTTCACAGAGAATGGGGCATTTAGCCAGATGGAGAAAAGCCTGCAGTACATTTTTCTGGGAGTTGTGCAAGAATAAGTCAACAAGCAACAACGTAGACTACACCAGCCCAGCAGGAACAGCATTCTACTTGCTAAATGCCAAATTCAAAAAATAATACAATATTATTATACGTAATACAATATTTAACAGAAGAGAGTATATTAAAGAACGAAGGATTGGAAAGCTTCCTCACAGCAACTTACTGCTTGCAATATTGTTTCCATAATATACCTAGGCCTAAAGAGGAGTTCCATGATTACCCCCCCTTGAGATACTTGTGGCAAGCACTGCTCATGCAGATTCAGTTGTGGGATGCTCAGTAACAGTCTTTCTGGTTGTCCCAGTGATACTTAAAACTGTTCCCTCAACATTATCAAAACAAGGAAGCTTAAGCAGCTGGCAACACATGACCTTTCCAGAAAACAGCTGTGAGCTACTTTAGTCTGTATGACATTTTACACCTGTAAGGACATTATCATTTGAGCACTACTGCACAGAAAGACAATTTTGGGATTAAGGTCAGGAGGAGCTGTGCCACTAACACCTATGTATCTAAGTTAAGCCAAAAAGACCTGATCCCCCATGTCTCATGAGATACGGGACACTAACATCCTTCCCCATGTCTTGGAGGTCTGACTGTGCAGCTTCCTGTGTAACCGGAAAGAGCACCTGCCTAAGAGTAGTTGGAGAGAAGCCCCTGCAGAAGCAAGCCCTGGGATGGCAATGAGCCACTGAGATCTCACCCTCTTCCAGCCTCCATTAGAGGTTTCAGATTTACTTTCAAGTTTTACATATAACAAAATCAGTCAACTACAGATAGTGTTTGGGTTGTTCAGCATGAAGAGGAGAAGGTTCCAGGAGACATTATAGTGAGCTCTCAATACCTGAAATGGGCCTATCAGAAGGCAGCAGAAGGGAACAATAAGACAAGGGGTTATGGTTTTAAACTAGAAAATTGTAGATTTAAGCCAGATATTATGAAAAAAATCTTTAATCTGAGGGTGGTGGATCACATGTAGAGAGTTCCCATCTCTGGAGACTTTCAAGGTCATGCTTGATGAGGCTCTGAACAATCTATTAGCGTAGTTAGAAATGTCCCTGCTTGTTGTAGGGGATTTGGACTAGATGACCTTTGGTGGTCCCTTCCAACCCAATACATTTTATGATTCTTTATTAACATCAAAGGGGAGAAAAATAACCTTTCTTTCCTAGAAAATTATGCTTTTATTTATTAAATGTCTTCCCAGAAATGCACGTTTTTCCTTCACTTGTTTCATCCTGGAAGCAAAAGCTGCAGGGTCTCCTTGAACTTACTGGAAAGAGATGTTGACATATGAAAAGGGGACTCACATGACATTTCTGAGAAAGGCACTGCAATCTTGCTCAGAAAACACTCCACTTTTGTGCCCTATTTTGCTGGATAGCCTGCAGTTACCAGTGACACATCCACTGCCTCCTACCACTCCGTCCAAGATTTACACAGCACTCATGCCCTACCTCCCAGTACATGGGGAAGAAGTATTTATGCTCACACCTTACTTTTTCAGAGGGACTCTAGTGACAGGACAAGGGGGATGGTTTCCAACTAAAAGAGAGGAGATTTAGATTTCTTAGGAAGAAATTCCTCACTGTGAGGGTGGTACGGCACTGGAATGGGTTGCCCAGGGAGGTTGTGACTGCTCCATCCCAAGAGGCGTTCAAGGCCAGCCTGAATGGGACACTGGGCAACCTAGTCTGGTGAGAGGTGCAGGGACACCCATGGCAGGGGAGTTAGATCTAGATGATCTTTGATGTTCCTTTCAACCTAAGCCATTCTATAACATTAATTAAAAAACTGAAGGAAAAAAAAAGAAAGAGGGTAGAGGTGGTTGGGTTCGTATGTCTCTTTCCATGGAAACAGCCTGTGAAGTTGTACACATGAAGCTAACTCAGGGGAGCAGGAGACAGTGAGATAAGAATACACCCAAGAAACTAAACCCTCATCAACCCATTCTTTCTTACCTGAAATTAATTGATATAGGACAGAATCCAAATCTAAAAGAGAAAAAGGATATTTAGAGATTAAATTTACAAATTAAAGTCTGCACGTCAAATACTTTCCTGCCAGGATAGTTTTCAGGATCCTGTGCTTTCTCTGGCATACTTGTTCTTAATAATTACACTGAAAGAGCACAAGAGTTTTCTATACATTTCAGTGTTAGCTCCAAGAAAAAGCACAAATATTGAACTCCAGTGTTGTGGAGGTTCAAAGCACTCCAGTTTGCCCTGGAGCACAGAAGACTCATGAGAACAAAACTGAGCTCTAACATTTGTTGATCAGAACTCCACAACAGTGACTACATAAAACATACATCCCACTCTGCTGGGGCTATACTTAGGAGCAATGTGGTAACTCACAGTACTTCAACGCTAATTAATCTTCAATCAAACTGGTAAAAGGCCTGCAGACAAACTGTCTCCTCCATGTTCCCACACAGCCCATAGGCCCATGACTTTAACACTGAGCTGATTTCTCCAAGACTGCTGATGGGCTGATGTCTTTCACAAACATGAAGATGCAAACTCATGGACTGTAATTACCAAGGCTGTAGATTAATCCAGATTAGGGAATCAAGTTACAGGACAGGTTTTACTCTGGACTATCTCTTCTGGTTATCATAAGCACAACAGTTTCATCTGAATCAAATCCAGTTTGCATACTCCAGGACTGCTTCACAACATGAAGCAGAGCACAAGAAATGGGAATGACTCCACAATTGGAGATTCTGTCTAAAAAGCACAATCCTTATACAAACAAAAATACTGCTGGTAACACCTGAGTCTCCTCCCACTGCACCATGCACAGCACAACTCTCAACCTCAAAACCAGTTGAGACTTTCAGTATATCCTACACCTCAGAACCTGCTATAATTCTAGTGCTATAAACATGTGTGTAAAAATACAAGACACTGTTTTTCTTTCCAAGACTTGTAACTCACATATGGACCACACCTCATCTAAACAAGACTTAGAGGCCCATCATTGCTGAGACCTTGAAGGATATCACAGCTCCCTCTTGCTAACACCACATTCCATATTTTCACACAGGATCCATGCATCCTTGATTCCTGCAGGTGTGCTAGAGGGATAGAGCCCACTCTTAAAAAGCAGTCATTGAAACTGCAAATGTGACAACCCAAGCCATGAATTAAGCCACTGAGAAGGAAAATTCAGGTTTTGGGCTTCAGGCATAACTGTTCAGTAGTGACTTTCCTAGGCTCTATACATAGGGTCAGTAGAGTCTCCTAGATTGTGCTATATAGCAGGCAGAGAGGAGAGAACAGCATAGCACTCTACCAGGAGTTCCAGCTACCAGGAGCTGCCTCTTGATTGCTTCTTCCAATCACAAATCAGCTATACCAGCTTGGCTTTTGGTCTGTAAGCAACTAGGAAGCAGCCTTTCTTCCAGCTGAGCTTAGTGCAAGCTGCCCAGACTTTTTCAATTATAGTGTATGAAACAAAGCAAAAGAGAAAACATTTCACCTATCATGCATGGAAAAAAGATGAAAAAGGCTATTTTGGGTGATAAAGGCCTGACATTTCAAAGTGACGAATCTGTGGTCTTTGTGAGGAGTCAGCCTTGCAGTCTGCAGCCCACATTACAGCACTCTGAAGCTATTTATGCCAGTTTGCCAGGACTGGTATTGTTTGCATGCTTGGCACTTCTGGACTATTCCAGGATTTCCCCTCAGTGCTGACTGGACACATTCTTCACAGTGCTAGGAAGGAGGTGACCCATCACCCCAGGCTGGGGGTAAATGTGGGTAATTCCTTTTGAGAAGCACAAGCACCATATTTCTGGCTCATGGGGGAACTGCTCCACCCTGCTCTCCCAGCCAGCAGACCACAGCAGCTCAATGCAGTGATGCACTGCCTGGTATTTATAAAGAATTTGACATTTGGGTACTGTAGTAAAACACAGAGCTCAATCTGTTCAAGAACCTCCTTTATCTGATTTGCATTGCCCTTCTACCCAGTTGGCTTTGATGCAGGCCACCTGGCATTGGTGCTTGGCATGGTGCAATTGCCTGTATTCAACTGCAAAGGGAGGCCTGAGCCTCATCCCCACAATAGCCCAGGCTGGGCCCCTCTCAGGGATGCTCCCACAGTCTTCTCAAAGCAATGGATGCTTTTCCATCCACAAATAGTTAACAAAACCCCAGCACCAGAACACTAACAATTCTANCATTCTGAGTTTATATAGTTACTGGGTGTGTCTGTACTCCCAGCGATCCAGTATGGGCAAATGCTTGCATGAGGAAGATGCCATGGAAAAGCCTGATTTTAATTAGATGTGAGCAGCAGGGTAGTTCCACTTGAAAAATCCTACTGTTTGACAACAGTATTTTACTCCTGACCAAATACTGCCCTTCAGGTTTTCCAGTGCATTTCGTATATGCTAATTAAGCTACAGTGCCACAGTGACAGAAGGAGGTGTCATCCTCTAAATGCAAGGAAAAGCAATCCCGAGTCTGAGAAACAAATCGAAATTACTTACGGATAGATTAGAGTAAAGTGGTAGTGACTTCCCTCAGATGGATCAACAATAAGGAAAGAAGCTGCTGGGAGTCATTTCCCACAACAAATTAATTAGGAAGGCCTGTGCTGCAGAGGGCTGGGAAAAGAAAAGGAGAGGCTGGCGGCCAGAGCACCCACACGGAAAAGGGCGGGTGACCCTGAGGCTGGTAGAAGCACCCATTGGCAGGGCTGCCTGGAACACTATCCTGTTTTGCAAAGGAATCCAGGGCCTCAGTGTTTGCATTCACACTGTACTTGAAGCATAGGTGGTGCTCAGCCCCTGCAAGACCGTATTTGAAGGTCCAATCTACCCAGCTTTTTCTTTGCAATGTACAAGCCCTTAATGCTCAGAGGTAATTGTCTCTAAGGCCATCAATTGCCTTCTATACCCACACTTTCCAGGAGACATAAGTGTAAACTGTATGATGGCACTGTATGCATCAAGATCCTGTTCCTCCAAGCACACCAACGTAAGTGGCCAATGAACTTGGTAAGATTTCACATCAAGGATCGTACATGCTCCTCTGTACAAGCAAGCAGGTACATAACAATTGCAGCATGAAAACAGCACCATTAATATAAATTTATTACATTAAAGAGAAAAACTGTACAGGAAGCACTCTATTTCTGTGCCGCAATAGATATTAAACTACACAGTACTAGTACATGCAAAAATGGGTGTGATTACATATTAGCAAGGCCATTACAATGAGATGAAGGAGTATCTCCTTGATTAGCATCTCGGATCACATGTCATACAAACTGCAGTCTATCAGAGAATTTCTAGTAAAATGAAATGTCCATTTCTGGATAGCCTATATTTTGAATATGGATGAACCAGATAACCCAAATTACCCAATACTACGAGAACTGCATTGCAAGTGTACCTCAACTTTCAACATATCAAGAGCTGTTTCAATCCTACTTGGAAAATGAGAAAACCTGGAAAAAAATCAGTTGGTCGCCTTTCTGAACTTGACCACTCTTCTCTTGCTAAGACTTAGCTGTGCTCTGCTGTGGCCCTTCTCTGGGCATCAAGGGGAAAAAGAGTTCTATAAATGATGGGGCTAGTTTCAGTTTATGCAACAAAGATGTTTTCTACTAAGAAGCTTTAATCTGCAAGAAAGAAACTTTCACTCTTTAAATAGAGCACAAGTTGCTGACCTTGGCACAGCATCACAGAGGACTTGTTTTCACTCACATGGATTAACTGTCACTGAAGAACTCATCCAAGATAATTGGCGCAACCACTCCTTTTCCTCAAAGCAGCACTTCCTCACATATTTTCCCTTCTTCCTCCAGTGAGCACATAGCATAGAATAGTGAGTACTTCACATATACCAGAGACTTTAATGACCACTGCATCAATTGGCAAGAGTGTTATCCTGAATAAAGTCTGACAATTACATCAAGTGAAGAAAAGCAGGGCACAGCTCTCTATAAAAGACACCTGCAAGTGTGCAGCTCCAAGTCTCAGACATGATTACGCACATGACTGTGCACTCCTCCTCCTGAGGAAGGAGATGCAGCTGCATTGGAGGACTGCCTGGCACACTCAGCTACCTCATTCCCAAACATGTAAGTGTGTCTGTACTGACTGCTTCCTGCAGACAAACCAAAACTCTTATCTGCGTGTATCCACGGTTTACATAGCAGTAGAGAGGAGGATGGCTCATCCATAGTACTATCTGGGAGTCAAGTCCAATGTATTTTGTTCTGTGGTTTTGCTTCTAAGCAAATGGCTGCCTCTAGCACTAAAGCTACTCTTCATAAATCTGAAAAGTTTTGTGAGTGTAAAAGAGGATGCTACAGAAATGTTGGCTCCAATTTGTATTTTCACTAAGGCTATTATTTGCTGGTTCGTAATCAGCTTCACAATTGGTTGTTTGGTTGGTTCATTTTAATTCTCTGGAGATCACTTTGAAAAAATTGTTTGTTTGTTGGTAAAACCTGAAAAAACCCAAGCCTTTTCTGGTTCTAACAACTTCAGGATCTCCAGAACTGACAATGTTTTTCTGAATACTTAGTATTATCCCTAACAAATGGATGAACAAAATACTTCTTGTCAAGGAATCTCCCAGCTCTTTTAACTATACCTGCACGCTACAGTAATTTTAAGTTGGTTGTAGTCTGCCTTTCCAGCCTTGAATTGATCTGTTTGTTTTAAACTGGAAAAATGCTGAAAGAATGGCTAGAATCTCTGAGATAGGGCAGTTTTACTCGCTCAGCCACCAGCAACTGCCAAGGGCTGCAGTCCAATGCCCCACCTAGCTACACAAGCACAGACTTTCCCATCCTCTCCTTTCTCCTGCGCTCCCTCTGCTTGCCTTACACAAGCAATTGTGGTGTCAGGGATGTCTCTCGGTTTACAAAACAGACAGGAGGTGGGCCAGCTTTCCCTCAGACCCACATAAATAGACTCTGGATTTTATATGTGGGACACAGTGGGCTTGCACAGCTGGACCTACAGAGCAGTCCCATCACCCTGGCTTAGGGGGAACAGCAAATCACCTCTGGAGAGGCAGGAAGCCAGTGCCTACCTACACCCCTTCAAGGGATTTACACAGCTCTGGGAGCCTCCTGAGGTAAATCTCAGCCCAGTTCAATTAAAAAGAAAGCAGATGATAGAAGAAAAGTTAAATTATGTTATTGTAAAACACCTTCTCAATTTTGAGCACACCTCTGAAGCAAATAGCAGCAATTAAAATACTAACCTTTTTAATTACAGCAGAGAAGACTCTGCTCTCACAGGTAAGCTGTAACTCCTTACTTCTGGGGAACTCTTTAGCAGCTGCCCTGATCCTTATTCCAGCTCCCCATCCAGCTTTTTTATTGTCCTCTGCCTGTTTGAAGAGCTTCCTGCCCTGATCAAGGACAAGGACTTCAGAACACTACTGCAATATCAAATTCCAACAGCTGAGGAACATGGTAACTGTTGTATTATGCGCATGCGGGCTTGCGGGATGTGACACAATAGGTTCTCTATTCTGCTACGTCTGTGGGAAAAAGGGGCGTACACGAAGGGCAGGGGTATGTAAGTGTACGCCACGTGATAATAAACCCCATTTGCTGTTCATCACATTGGTGTGCACCTCGGTGAGTGGTCAAGCTACAGTCCCCCAGAGGAAAACAAACAGATAATGTTCACTGCAACAGGTAACCATCTTGTTTCAGATGGACTGAGGCAGTCATAAGAGGAAGGAAGATGCTGCCCGAAATGTTAGTTATCACACAGTGAAATCTTCCCTGAATTCATTCACCAAAGCCAGAATGGTGACATGGCCTCACCAGGCTTTACACCAGCTGCTCAAATCTCTGCTGGGCAACTTCACTGGGAATTTTATACAGCAAATAGTCCATTTCAACCAGTGTATTAGTAACCTCACAAATATTCCTCTCTGCTCGGAAGAGGAATTCTCACTCAAACACCTTTATGCCTTCCCTGCTTGTCATGTGCTGCAATTAGTTGCTTTAGCACAGCAGATCTCTGGAGAGAAAGCAGACATATTGTTATTTTCCCCAGTGAAACCACTGAAATAAGAAAGTATATACATTATAATAGTCTTGGTGCTGCTATCTAGGACAGGTATTTTTTTTGTGAGTCTAGCAATGTTTCTTTCTGAAAAAAAGCCATTGTGTCACTGCTCCCAGCTTTCCTTGCCCTGAGAAGTAGCAGCTCTGAACATGTATCCAACTGGGCTCCCCAGAGGGCAAATATAACATTATAGAATCATTAGAGATCAAAAGGAACCTTGAAAGATCATCTAGTCCAATCCCACCACCACAGCAGGATCAGCTAGACCAAGTCACAAAGGAACACATCCAGGTGGATCTTGAATGTCTCCAGAGAAGGAGACTCCACAATTCCAATCCCTAATGATTGAATGATTCATCAAAGGCACCTACAAATATTCTATAAATCCATTACATCACACTGTCAATCAATGAAATGTGCATGGTCCAAAGAAAACAAGAGCACAACAAAAACCCAGATGTGAACAAAGAAAATATCTTTACATATTTGAGCCATGAGAACAACCCATAGGCTTGATTTACTTACTCACATTACTTCTGCCCTCTCTCCTCCCAGTGACTTCAGTGGGATTTAGATTGGGGTCTAAACAGATACACAGAACAACCAAAAAAATCCATTTCAAGTGAAAGAGAAATGAGAATCACTTTAACACTTTTAAAGAAAGTGATTTAGATCATCTCTCTTGATAAAAGCTGCACCAAAGGAAGGAATTGTGTCTACCTGAGTGCAGTGTATGAATCAACAGTAAGATAGCTGTGGCGATAAAAGAAGGTCTGGACTACTGCAAATCTAATTCAACCTAGAATTGCAACCTTTAACCTGGATTTTTTTATCACTAATATGGAGAGCTGCTAAAGCACCCCATGTGTTTCCTCATCATCAATTTATTCAGCAGCCCCTGAATGCATTCCTTTCAACGTCAGTATCTTCTCTCTGGAACAGACATCTAAATAGGCAGTTTCTAGCACTGACACAACACATGGGCTCACTTAAAGGAAAAATCACCATTAGCTTAAAATATCTCAACAAGAGTAAAAGTGTTTCATCAAATGTCATGGTAATGCCCTGCCTTCCTTTCCTTGGCACTATCTTTCTTTCCTGTGAACAGTGAGATAGCCTTTGATATTTACATAACTGCTTGAATTATTACTATTTGTTAATAGAAGCAGGAGACATTTCCTTGAGTTGTGATTATGAAATAACTCTCAACCTGATAAATGGGGTTTTTGTTCACAATTCATCCAAAGCCTACGAAGAGCTGGTGAAAATGTCAAGAAAAAGTCCAGTAAATCAGCTGTGAATGAACAGTAGCAGGCCATGACACACTTTTTCCCCTTCTTTCTAGAAGCTGCTCATTAAGTCCAATTTTAAGCTGGGGTGGAGACAGGCCGCAGAATTTCCTCAGATGAGATAACACTGGTCTCTGATTAATGACAACATCAATTACACAGCCTTGTAAGGAAGACATCACTGATGTGTGTACACAACATGTTTGACCCAGAGCATCCTGCTCCCTTCCTGTTCAGCATGGACCTTCCTGAAAATGGGACCATTTCTCCAACCTCAAAGTTTCCACCTTTATCTCTTAGCCAGCCTAAAAAAGTGTTGGCTAAACAAAGTATTTAGGAGTGGAAATCATTTTACTTTGTAAGAGGTGTACTGCAGAGAGTAGGCAGACCAGAACACAGACCCAAACAGATGCATTCATGAGGGAAACCTTTTGTAGCTTCTGTTATTTGAGAGGAAAAAATGTCCACCAGATGTAAGTCATCCTAAGAAAAAAATGCATTAAAGGTGAAGCTCATGTTTTTTGTACTTTGTGTGCTAAATGTAAACCCTTAGAGGTTTTCTAAGAAGTCTGCTTAGGTACTCTGCACACATTTGCTGGGTGAAGAAGAGCAATATGGTTATTTGGTAGAATGCAAGTAGAGAAACACAGCTGTATTCTGCACAAGCATGATAAGCTTTTAAAATGTTTTCAATAGAAAACTAGAAAAGCAGACATGAATGTGACTCCCCATATTCCTTGAGATGGCAGGAAGCTGAGGATTCCTTTGGCCCTTGCAGAGTCCTGACTCACTCCAGCTCAAGCACATTAAAGCATTTTATAACACAGCAGCCACTGCCAGGACAAATATATCCGGGCTCCCATCACATACAATGCCATGTAAAAAAGTAAAGCCCATGAGCTGCCAAAAAGTGCTTGGCTGAAGTAATTCAAATTGCAAAACAGCATTTTTTGAAATAAATATATTTCAAGTAGAAGTGGTTTGTTTCTGACACTAATTATTAGAAATACTGAATTTTTGGGCAGCAAAGCATGCAGCTTCTGACTACTGAATTTTCATGCCCATGAATTTCATAAAATGCTAAAAATCCCTAATTCCCTTAGCCAAAGACTACATGTGCTTTTCAAGACCCTTCAACACACCCTTTTTTGAAAGCATTTAAATTAGCAAATTCATTTTGAGGGTGAAGAACTGCAGCACACAACTACTCTGCTCACCACAGCCATACAGCTGTTGCAACTTAGCTTTCTAGATGTATATTCTTGAGTATCTACAGAGATGCTTCAGGAAGAGTAGCAGTACAATGTCACTACAAGAGAAATAGGACACTTTTGCTCATTCCTTTCTCAAAACCAAATCATCTGTGCTGCCTCTTTGTACCATATAAAAAACAACTCGAATTCACAGCACCAAGACTCATTAACCTGCCACAAATGCCTGCTGCCCTCACAATAACCCCATAAGGAGCCAGCATGTTTACATTCAAGATCCCATGTGCCCACCTGAGCTCCTGCTCTTGGCCACACTTAGAGCAGCTCTAACTGGACTGTTAAGGCTCAGGCCACTGCTGTGCCACTAGAGCCACTGCTGTGCCACCAGAGTACAATTTCTGTATCAGTAAGCACCTTTGGGGTTACTGCAGTTTCAAACTGAAGGATCTCAGAGACAAAAATCAATAGGGAAGGGGAAAAAATGCAATGTTGTATTTCACAGAAGATTCTTGATAGGTAACATGGAAAAAACATTGCTCCAAATTAGGAATATACGAGATCTTGTGAACCTGAGAGCAGAGAGATGATTGTAGCAGCCTTTAAAAATCAACTTAACATCCAAGCATCAACTTCTGATCTTATCTTTGCTACTGTATGCAATGTTTGAGGTACACACCTTCCTTACATCTTCCCTGTAATCTGCTTCAGGAAAGGACAAGCCCTGGAACACAGGCCTGTGGCATATGAGAGATGCTTGTGAAAACTGCTCTTTATTTTTGTATGTTTGTACCGTTTGTACGAGCGGGTAATTCATCTTTCACAAAGCTGTGAGTGGCTGAAATTTGAAGCAAGGAAACCATGTTCTGTTTAATAAGAAGAACAATCAAATGCTATGATTTCTAGGAAGTACTTTTTTCCCTTTATTACTGGCAAAATATTATCAGATTATTTAAGTGCAGAGAACATAATCAGTGATAAACAAGCTTGTGTTGCTGCATATCAGACCAAAACATCCCCTCCTCTCTGTCCAGAACACCTACATACCTAAGTTTTCCAAATTGGCTCTGAATTATAAAGAATTGTTGGATAACCAACAGAGTCTGAATGCCAAGCACAATACCATGGGTGAGCAGCTCTTGCTCAATTCCTGGAAGCATAAACAAGCAGGGGAAGGAACATTAAAAAGCAAGAGCCAGAATGCAGCCTCACTTCTGTATGAAGCAGCTACAAGACCACTGCTGGCACAACACATGCAATGTTTATCTTTACCTGAAATACAGCATCAGGAAAAATTGGATAGGATATAGCAAAAAAACCATAAGGCTGGATCCTGGTCTTAAATCAATTGCAGTGAGAGATTTAAGGTGCTCAGCTACTTAAGTAATCAAAGACACTTAGAGCGCCACCCGATCATAGAGTGCAATTACTTAGAGAGAAAAGATGTCAGAAAGCTGGAAAAATAAAGCCAGTAGAAAGCCAGATTAGAGACAAAGTACACATCTTCTATTGTGAAGATAATTACACTTCTCAGACATTGCTGATGAGAACCACAAGAGTCACCAACAAAAATAAAATTCACTGCATACCTTGGATCCCACCTGTAGTTCAGCCAGAAATTACTAGACAGGGGGTAAGAATCCCAGGCTAAAATCCTATGACTTGCAGATACAAATTCAAAGGAGGTGAATAGGAGTGATCCTTTTAACTTCAAAATCCAGGACGCAGAGAAACTTGCATTGTCCAAAAAGCGAAGTCCAGCCTTTCCACCTGACGCCACTTATTCATCAGATATGTAGGTTATGAGATCACCATGCCAAGTGCTGAGGAGCCTTCCTCCAGGCTGCCCATGTGCTGTATCTCACTGTGTTGTAAGTGAGCAGCAGGGCAGCACTAAGTCAGGCAGCTTGCATTGCTTGTTGAACATTTCTAGCCCTAAACACTGCTTTTATTCTCCACTTGTTTCTTCTAAGGTCCATTTTGGAGTCAGCCTAAAGAAAAATCCACTTTACTGATTTTGGTAAAATAAATCTTTTTAGTATTTCATGTAGTGTTTCATTTTCTGCAACTGAAAACTAAATGGTACTGATTTAGTACTGCGAGTCTTATCTGTAGCTCATCTAAGATAGACTCACTAAGCCAACAACGTAGAGCATAGTATGACTGCCCATTAAAAATACTACAGTATAATTCAAGGCTTCCTACAGGCACTGTCTATGTGTGCGGCTCGGCTCATTTTCAAAACATGATTAAGAGCTACACCACTTAACTCGCTATTTAATTTTGACTTTAAATGGAAGCAACGAGCATGACAAAAGGAAGACAGGAAAAAAAAAGAAAGAAGAAGGATAGGCCTGAAGATTTCCCACTAGCTTTAACCAGAGAGCAAATAGGGATAAGGCTGGCAGACAAGGCCAAATTACCTGGAACAGAGATCAGACTCACCCTACTCTCACAACAGTTTTTGTAGGCCAGCATCACAGCAAAATATATAAGAAAACAATCCCAAAACTTACTGTGTGTTCAATATTTTTCCAGAGGCAACTGGCCTGCAAGCAATATCCCAACAGTGACAGGAGACCTTTGATAGACACAGGAACTAGTGCTGATCTCCTGAATCCACAGCCAAATGCCTTAACCACAAAACTATCCTACTTTCCTTGCCTCAACCTGTCTGAATCCAAAAGTAACAGGGAAAGAGAGAAGAAGGGAAGAAAATAGAACAGGCATTGAGGATATTTCTGACCCATGTAGAAGTAAACACTGATTAAGTCTCCAGTCTAGGGAATTTGAGTACTCATCATGACTGTGACCGTGATTAAGATACTCAACTTCCTGAAGCTCAAGTGAAGCTGATACAGACTCTCTATTACATCAAACACAAAGCCCCATGTTGTTTATTGCTTTTTTTGACAGGGGACTGGAACGCTCAAGAGGTTAAATAATTCATGCACTCCTTTCCCAGAGGTTTAAATCCAGCCCAGATCACAAATGTTAAGTAGAATTGCACTCACTCTCAATAGACTTTGAGAAGAGCCAGAGTACAATTCCCAGAAGGCAAAAGCTCATAATGGGCAAGTCCCTATGGACCACTTTGGCAGCAGGACAGCAAGAGAAGCCAGCAAAGGGAATGCTGCAGAGAAGTGGTGTCTTTCTTGGACCCCTGGGTACAGAGGGTACCCAGAACACACTCTGGTTTCCCCTTGACAGTTTCAACTTGTGAAGCCCCAGTGAAATCATGTCCCACAAAAATTACTTCTATCCACATGCAGAGGCAGGGTTCGCTTACAGCAGGTTCACATTAAAAGCATAAGAATACCATTCTCATTTGCACTAAACATGCCAAACCAAAGAGCTGGTGAGTTTTTACATCAGATACACAACTCTGCACACCTTCTGATCTGCTCAGACACACCAGCCGGAGAAACAGAGGGATGCAAGCACCCACACAAGGTGCTCACAGTTCCAGCCAGGGAAGAACAACAGAGGCAGGTACTGGCAGATGGCAGAGCTGCTTTGTACCCACCCAGCCAGCCCGGGCACCTGAGCTGTTGCAACTTGCTGTCAGCAGAAAACAACAGCAAACTACACTTTGTTCTCCAGCATGGGCAGGGCACGAAGGGAGCAGAGCCTCCAGGGAGCTATTCACTGCCTTCAGAGCTGACACCTGCAGTAGCATTTTCCATGCAGAGCCCCCACGCTAGGCTCAAAAGTGCCACAGAGATTTACACAGCCTTTTTCCTTTCAAAAACTGCTGCATCCCTGAGGTACAAAAGGCAGAAAGCTGTTCTAGCAAAACCTGAAAGTCAGCAGAGAGAGGAAAATAAATTATTAAAGGACCATATCACTAAAGATTTTCCTTCTGATGGAGCAAAATTTAAATCTCTTCCTTCTTACCCTGTCATGGCTATGGCAATAAAGTACAACTATTCATTATTCTAATCTTAGCTCGAAGAGAACATCTTTCAATTTAGCACTTAACATAATTATGACACATTAAATAGTGCCTGGAAAAGTGTTACCTCTTTCAGAGCTATTATTTTATCCTTGTGAAACTCTATTGGTTAAGAGTGAACCTAGCTATTAAACAATAAGGGTTTGTATGTATTCAGTGAGCAGAAAAGTGAGGTGCTCAGCTGAATATCATTCAAATTCCATTTCCAAATTCAGTATCACATCTCCATGACAGAATGAGAGAATCTCATTAATAACAGCACAAGGTCACTTCTGCATTATGGAGACAGTACCTGAGCACCAATTCTCTGTTCACTTCCATTCACTTCAATGAAGTTTCCTTTCTTTCATTCTGCTATGTGGCAAAAGCTTGGAAGATCCAGTTCTGTAAACATCGATTCACACAAACAAGTAGGTATTTAGAAAGATGTCACTGCAGTCAAAGTAATTTTGTTTGTGAGAGTGAAGTGCAGCCATGGATTCCAAGCCTTTTCACATCTGTACCATGGAAGAATGTGAAAATCCCAAACACAGATATTTCCTAGAAGCTCAGTCCATCTAAACAGTTAATTTCTACTTCTCAGCAACAGAAATAAAAAACTATCTAAAAGACATATCCCAGAGAGGCTCTTGGTCATTCTATGTTCTCGCAAATAAATCAAATACTGGCTTGATAATTTGTGGACTGGTATTAGGAGCTTTTTTAACACAATGTCAGCACATGGATGGCATATTGGTATTTTTGGAATAAAATATCAAGTATAACATTAGCAATGATTAGCAGCTGGCACTAGAACTGTTCTCTGTTAACGGTGCATCTTGTGGACAAAAGCAAGGCTTAAATTAACACTATGATGTCGACTGGTGACAGCTTTGTAGCAGGGAACAGCATATTGTGCGTTTCTGGGAAAAGGAATATTTAGCATTCTGAGGATTATTGTGGTTAAATTATTTCTGATTCACAGTTGATTGTTGCTCGATGTTTCCCGTTTGGTCCCTACCTGCTTTTTATTTCCTCAGCAGGATGCACCTGTTTGGAGAAGAGAATAAAACTGGCACTGCTGCACTTGCTCTCCTAGCTAATTTGAGGCGTTATTCAGTACATTGCTAACACAATGGGCTTGTTTTTATTTATATTATAGGACAACCCAACAGAAATCAAGGCCACATTGCACAAGACACTGTGTGAACTTACAATAGAAGACAGACCTTGACATCAGTGAACATGTAATCCAAGCAGATGTAAATTAAGATGAAAAAGACACAGGAGGCTACTGTCAACACACCCTTTTGCAGTGTTCAGGAATAGGAGACCCTATGCCACAGTTCTCAGATATGTTCATGGCTAGGAAATCCTCCCAGCCTCTTGGCACTCCTCAATCTCTTGGAAAGGAAAGCTTCTGGCACCTGCACTGAGGGTTTCCACAAGCCAGAACTTGAATACCAGTTTGGAAAAAAAACTCGGTTAGATGCCTGACAGTCTGGGCTTGGCTTACACAGCCTCCAGCCCTGTCCACAGCTAGAGCTCCTCAAGTCTACTGCAATCCATAGATACATGAATAAACAAGCATGGGTATGCCAAAGTGCCTCCCTTGACCTGGAGTTCAGATAGAAATTCAGGTCTTGACAGCGGTTTGATTGCAGGCAACAAGGCCTGGCTGAGCCACCAGTCAAGAAAAGAGGGCCCGTTTTGCATCCATTGAGCCTGAATTAAAATGAAGCAAAATTTCCATTTATACCCATTCTTATCAACCTATCCTTGCTCTTCAGTGAAAATGCTACAAAGGCAGAGCAAGGAAGGAGGTTGGGACAAATCAACAAATGTTAAAATGCAAAGAACAACAACTATTTTAAGCTAAATTCCAAAACTAAAAGACTGTTTCATGCCTAACACACTCGTGGTCCTGCTCTGTACTGACACTAACTAAGAGCTCCATGGCAAGCAGCTTACATTTATCACTAGTGCTGTTATTTGTGTGGTGTATTCAGTGTTCACAGAAAGCCTTCATAATCCAAATCAGGATTTACCATTCTATTGAAAAAAACTGAACCGTCTTTGACCCATATATGAAAGAAAAGGTCATGAAACAATCTGCAAATCCAGATTTGTTTCCTTAGTAAGGGAAGAGAAGAAAAAAATATCACTGTGTCAGCAACTGTCAGGCCTGCAGAATGGCACAAGGTTCTTTTCAAAGCAACACAGCAAGAAAAGGCAGAAAGATTCATCTTTTAAATGGAAATCTCATCTGTTTGCATCCATGGCAAGAGCTTACTAGAATAACCCCCTTGGTCCACTATTAATTCCAGTGGCAGTTTCACATTCAGCTTCCAGGGGGTTCCTCGGTGAGCACTAGCATCTCCCTGAGTGAAATGTGCAATGTTTGATAAAGTATCAAAAAGCCTCAGTCACCTCCTACTACTATATTAAAGTGATTGTCTCCTGATGCTGAAAGACAAACTAAAAAGGAAAGGAAAAAAGATTTTTTAAAAATGAAATTGTTCTTTTAATTCTGCCAAGATTTTACACACACACATGCACATGTGAGTAAAAGCTCCTCACAGCACACAGTGTGGCAGAGCTCCTTTCCTCTCCTCACTCGGACATGGCAATTGTTTGCTGCAAGAAAAGAATTCCCTGTCACAATCTGAGAAAAAAAGTAAAATAATGCATAGAGCAACACCAGTGCAGACTCTGCACTCTTCATTAGCATCCAACAGCACAGGCAACAAAAGCCCAGCTGACTTCGCAGCACTGAAGGTGGGAAGCAGCAACAACAGACAAACAGTTGTCTGCAATGAACAGTATTAACATGGAAACGAAAGAGCCTTTTAGAGAAGGACCAGATCTTTACAGTGAGAAAACTGAAGGAGGGCTAGTGGGACACTGTTTTTTGTGCTCAAAGTGCCAGGATGAAGGGCTAAGTTCACATCCAAGCTTCCCACTCAACACATAACTGGGATTTTTTTATCACTCAGTGACTCTCAACATTTACAGCTAAGTATCTGCCTTCATCTTAGCCTCTACTGATCAGTGTGGACAATATATCCTTCAGGATTCTGCTACGGGAGCATCCCATTTGGAAAACATGCTGAATAGCTGCTACATTATTCCTTGGGGGCAAAATTTCATTGATTAAGTCATTGATAGATTAGACAGGATGAAGCAGGAAGACTCTGTGTTGGGCTATTTCCCCCTCCCTGGCCAAGAATGGCCACACATGGCCCAGTTTATTAAGCATGTGTGCATATTCCTCTTTTGTCTTTAGTTAGTCAGTGTTACACTGGTACTATAATAACGTGAATAGTAATCATGTTGCCAAAACACCCAAATTCACAAACCCCAACAGTTCAAAGTTTGGCCTGGAGTTTTACAAGAGACATAAAAAAACTATTGTCAAGAAGGATGCCAGCACAATACAGTTATTGATACTGACTCATAGAACAGACCTCAGTGACACATTTCAGCAAGGAAGCTGAAGCATATAGCTGTTCAGTAAACAAGGAGCAGAAAAGTGCTTTTTCAAACCAGAGATTGATTTGAACATCTATAAATCCTTCAATCCAAAAGAAGCGTAATGGGAATAATGGTACAACTGGTACAACTTCAATTGCAGCTTAACAAACACAACACAAAACTATCTGAGACTAGAAAATGACCAATAACTCATATCTCTTATGCAGGTTGCAAGAAAATCACAACTCGCACAAACAGCTGGAGTAGTTCAGGTAAAAAAAATAAATAAATCCACTTTTCACATAATTCTCCCTTGTGATGAGCAGAAACCATTTCAGGGTAATTCCTACCAGCGTGATGTCAGCTGCTTTCAATTTCACAGAATACTTCTCATCAATCCCTTGATCTTTTTGAATTACACAGGCACATACACAATATGAGCTTGATAGAAGCACAACACTGCTACTCCTTGAAAGAATACTCCAAGAGTTTGGAAATGTGGAAACTATTTAAGTAGTCTTGGGTTTTGAGTCCCTCAGTGATATGACAGGGATATCAGGCATTATTTGTGGAAGATTTTGCTGTTTCCTGGCTCACTTCATCTCACATTCAAGCCTGAGAGAGAGAATCCATGAATTAATTTTTCTCCCACCAGCTTCAGAGTAGTAATGGACAGAAGCACTTCAACAAGCAGTCTCAGAGCTGCTAGTAATTGAAGGCTGGTTTAAAGCACACAGTACACTAAGATGTGCTGTTTCCAATTAGTATCACAACAGAAGCACACGGTAGTAGATCTTGCAGGTAGGAAATTTGCTCTTCAAGCTTAACCCATCACATTAGAGGCTGGGAGACAAGAAAAAGACAGGTAGGCAGGTACACTGGGAAAATGAGGCTGAAAAACCAGGGCACTATGAGGAGAATGAACCACTTGGGATTTGCAATAAAGTCTTCAGCAGCTTATCCACTGGAGCACTGGAGCAACAGGCAGGGAAGGTCTGGGCAGAATATACGTACTCTTAGTCCTCCACAGAGGCCTAGGAGCTGCTTACCAAAAGGATGTTTCTCAGGATGGTTGTCTCCTTCCTCCTTCATTGCATGGCCAGGAAGAACTACAGTGGTGGGGAGGGACTGGGATGAAGTCAGAACCTGTGATTTGGACACAGCTTCCTACAATTAAATTTATCACAGCCACACAGCTCCAGAAGGAGCGTTGTGAGCTCTCAGTGCAGCAGCACTTGGGAGGAGTTTGCTCAGTCTCATAAGCCTGATGCTCTGGAAAACATAGCACAGACATCAGAAACAACAGTCAGTGCCTGCACAAAGAATGAGCAAGTCCAGCCCCAACAGTGAGTCCGGCTGACATAGCAGGTCACTGTCATTCTTGGCCAAACCCATGTGTATTTGGTATTGGATTGTCTGTTCCCTTAACAAGCTGCTTCCTCCACTTTAGTAACTACAGCAGCATGCAAAACCACCTACGGTGTGCTGCCAGAGATATCTCATGCTGAGGAGTGGAGGTGTTGAGGAGCAGCATTTTTGCTCAAGAAAACATTACTATTAATGCTCCAAAGCCACAGAGGTCAGGAGAAGAAATACTAAATGCAAAATCTTCTCCCTAAATAAAATAAGAGGCCTAATAGTACAAATCTGTGCAGCTTCAGAGGGAGGTCTGTCCTCCATGGCTCAGAAGGTGCAGGACCCTCCTGACACATCTCAGGGCATTCTCACTTTCTGCCTCAAACCCCTGTTTCAGCCCTGAGATCTTCATCACTGTCAACATGACAATCTCACGATTGCCTGCAGCAGATAACAGGTCCCTTGGATACAAAGTCAGTGTAATCCAATTCAGATCTTCACTAAAATTTCTACAATCTATGAACATAGTATGGATTAGTCGAGCCTGAGTTTTACTCTGAACACAGCATGCTGACTTCAAACACGGTCATTACAGACTACAGGAGTGGCCTTTCCTAAGATGTATCTTGGATCCAAAACTGCAGCTTTGCATCAGACAGAGGCATTTTCCCCCTGCTATAGTGAAGAAAGCACCTTGCTAAATCGCTAACCCCACAGTGGAAACTGAACCACCTGTACTGTACAAGCCTCCTTCCCACTCACCTGATGAATCAGTGTTGCAATAAAGCACACAAAATTAAGTACCATGAAAAGATTACAGCAGTAAAGCTGCCTTTCAGTTACATTCATGTAGCACCATGATTAAGTCATGCTGTTTGCTTCAGATTGAAACATGTTGTAGACAGTACAGAGCCCAACATCTTTAGCTCTTGAACCAGAGAAATACCATCTCTACATTGACCAATAGAGGCACAAACCAACTTCTGGTGCTGAACCAGTCTCCCTTGCTGCCCTCGCGCCTCTTTGTCCCAGCTCAGCCATCAGACTCCTCACCAGTCTGGGGCAGGTGTACTCCCAGGGTCACCCACCACTTCTCATAAGATGCCTGGCAGAGAACACCGATTTGCCACTCATGACTTAAGGCTTATTTCCCTCCCTTCCTTCCCACTCACATCTCTGTGGAAAAATACTGCCAAGGAGAAAAGGTGACAGCTGGGGACACATCTAGTATAGCGGCTGTTCTCGGCTGTACAGGCATTGCTGAATTATATATACACCAGTGCAAAGAGAGGGAAGGAGTGTTTCAGCAAGACACTGCTGCAGCTGGATGAAGTGAGGACATAGCTTAAGGAAGTTTATTCCTCATTTATGTTCAACATTTTTTTCACTCTACAGCACTTTAGGTTTGCATAGCACTTGAAAAACCCATGGTTTCTGAGCCAGCAGACAGCTGTATGTCCTTACATATTTTTTTCTCCATATTTTTTTCTTCCTCACTTCTGTCAGTGCAAGATAAAAGCATTTCCAAACTCAAGTCTACCTGGTTTTCACTACCAAGGTCTCCAGTATGGTATCTATACATGTATCTATAGGAAAGGTTATTACTATCCTCACTTACATGTAGCCCATTAGTATCAGTGTGGACAATCTCCTGACCACCCTGAAAGAAGTACATTAAAAATGGGTTCCACTGGCCAAGTATCCACATCTAAAGAAACGATGTCACCTTGAGAGCCTGCAATCTCCCCCACCACGCCAGCCACACACCAGTCATCCAGCCCAGCCACACAGAGATGCTGGTGGGTGTGGAGGGGCATTCTACAGCTCTCATCATCAAACCCCAAGCTGCAACAGGCGAACGCACAACAACCAAACAGCCTGGCTGCACCCAGCCTGGGTGGAAGCAACGAGCCACCCTCACAAGGTTGCCACCTCTCAGCCTCTGCTCAGGGGATGACTCTGGGATCTGCCTAAAATTAGGCAGCCGGGGAGACAAGTAGGGCTGACTGTCGAGGGAGGGAGTGGATTTACCGGGCTATCTAAAAGGCTATTCGCTTTCAGAAGACATTCTGGGCAGGATGTCTCCTGAATGGGGTAAAGAGCTCGGAGACAAACATAGGCAGGAGGAGGGGGAGCCCGGCGCATCTTACCTGCCCGGGGCTGCTGAGCCCCCTCCGTGCTGCTTTCAGCACGACGCGCTCCGCCGCCGCCGCATTGCCGGGGCACACCAAAGCACAGGGAGGGATGCGGGGGTGACGCGGGGAACACGCGTGTGCCCAGAGGGCCGCTCCCCCTTTGCACGGAGATCGTGGAGCGGCCGGGCAGCTGCTTGGGGGAGGCGGCGGCGGCAGGAAATACCAAAAGACTGATCCAACCACGCTCGGGAGGGAGGGAAGAGAAGGGGGAATAGAGGGGAAAAAATAGAAGACGGAGCTTAAAAAAAAAGGGGGAGTAGGGGGGAGGATGAAAAAGAAGGGAAGCTTGGAAAACCCGAGCGGGATCAGCAAGATGCGGAGCGGGCGCGGCGCTCGGCTCGCCAGGACCAACCGCGCTCTCCCTGCCGGCTAGTTATCACCCCCAACCCGAGTTTTGTTTCTCCCCGATTCAGGGAGAAGCTGAAGCCAAGGCAGAGTAAATAAAGCCCCAAACCAAAAATCATGCAGGACCCACACCCAGCAAGCAAGTGCCTATCCGTGGCGTTCCCCGATGCCCCGGGAAAGGTAATCGGGAAAAGGCAACCCGGGACAGTGGCCCCACTGTAGCCCTCCAATCACAGGAGCTCGCTCTCTCAGCGCCCAGCCGTGTGCCTATGTGGCTGCTCCGAGGCCCGGACAGAAAGGCGCCCAGGCAATGGACAGCAGTTAACACTCCCACCTTCCTTCACCTGCACGTCCAAAGAGAAAAATGAATCCTGTGGCAATGATGGACCACAAACCACCTCTAGACGAGTCCAGTGGTGTCATCCCTGGCCACAGTCTGTCAATCACCCGGGGGAGGCACAGTCTTACCGTCAGCACAGCATCTGCTAGAACATCGTGTGAAGAAAAGGACCCAGCCACACCGACCCAACTGTTGCTTCCCCTCCACCCTGTGGGTCACATAGCTCGGTGCTGGACCAAGAATAAGAAGCCAAGTGAGACTTCACATCTCCTCTGTTGCCATAGGGAAAAGTAATGTCCAAAGTACACTCAGACTTGGAGCAGGAGTTAACAGGCACCCAAACTTTCTGAAACCAAAATCACAAGGGCATAATGTGATCAACACATGTCTGAATTTCATCACTGAGTCTGAGTCACTCAAGTACAGCTGAGCCCTTGGCACAAAATACAACGTGGCATTTCATTTCTGAAACCAGAAGTGCTAAACCAGATGCCCCAAGCACTGTTACCTACCTTTCATAGAAAAACCCCAATCCTTTTTCTCATTAGTACATGCAGTCTCTAAACCAAGACAGCCCCATCAGCTATGATGCCACCCAGCTGCCAAACTTAAAGAGCAACAAATCATTCATTGAAGAAACATCACATATCTAAAATAAAAGTTCTAAATTAATCCAAAGGTAGAAGGTCAGCTTGAACCAGGACAAAATTTCTCTCACTTGCTGCCTCCAGCCAACTACAGCCCATCGATAGAGACTACAAGGCTTTTACATTGCATCACCGATACCTCGGTACCTAATGTCAGCCCACAGAGGTAACTGATTTTCTCCCAGTGAGCTTGGTGTGACATAAAGCTATATGTACTGTACCCAGCTAGGCGAATGGTACAACACTAGAGAGAAAGTTCACAATATTTTTGAACTATTCTACAAGTTCTAGCACAAAGCAGGATTATAAACAGGTTGTAAACTAGACAATGGACAGATCACATTGCCTGAGGTGTCCATGCTGTTCAAGAGCAGCTATGGTACTTTTCTACCCATTAAATAAGCCTTGCCTCACTTGCATAGGCAGATAATTATTATATTCACCTGCATTTGTAGTGATTTCTGCTATCACCTACAAAGTATGAAGAGTTAAGAGTAGCTGCCTCCAAGGCAGTAGAGTTTTTGACTTCCCAATAAAATTGTAATCCTTATCAAAATTTTACCCTGAGGACAAGCTTGTACTGTGCAATGGGGCAGAGCACAGCATGGAGATGCCAGACAAAGGATGAGCTACCTGTTGTTACCCTGGCTCAGAGCACTGTCAGGAAGAGCTGCCATGTTGGAAGCAGAAGCAGTTAACCCTAGCTCATGTTATCGCTTCCCACTGCTTCTTGCCCTGTCTGCTCCAGGATCCACTCTGTGCCTTCCACTCCCTCTGCCCTTCTGCTTTTAGGGTTGGCTCCTGCAAATGCAGCCAGGTAGTTTGCCAGTGCCCTGCCTGGTCCAAATTGCTTTTCCACTAAACCATGAGCCTATGGTTTAGAGACACTGATGTTGCTGTCTGTATCCAGACTGGCTTTGACCAGCATAAGAGCACAGAAGCGGCTTTTTGGCTACTTTAGCAGAGATCTAGGGCTTCTAGTATCCCTTCACAAAGCACAGCAGGACTTAGAGTCCGTGAGACATGGATTTCCTCAAGAATCACAGTAGATCTCAGAGTCCACATCCCAAGGATTTATGTTTTAAAAGTTTTTAAATCTCTCTAAAAAGTGTTTGGGCAGAAGTTTTCTACTAAATTATTTTCTTTTCAGGCAATCATTCCACAATTATTAATGTTTCCACTTGTTCATCACCACATCACCACACAGAGCTCATGAGACAAAAAAACAAGAATCCTGTCAAAACAGAGATGCCAACAAAGAACAGCATTTTGTTTGCTGATGTGCTGTAGAACACTGTATTAGGATACAAAGAACAAAACACTTGCCAGTTAAACTAACAATATTTCATAAGTGAAACTGGACCACCAGAAAAAAATTAAATTGATCTGATGCTTTGCATCACATAGCCATGGCATTTCTGATGTGGCCACAGGAGTCATGAGATTAGATTTGCCATCTTCAGACCTGGTACCACATGGGTCCTGTGACTGTGGGTTAGATCACAGCAGTGACTTTCATTACTTACCACCCTGTCTGTCAAAGAGAAGACCCAGACTCTACAGAAAAGTGGGAAAGCTGAGCCATACAAACACTATACCTTTCGAGACTATTCCCCACAGCTGTTAACAGCCATGCAGAAGACAACCCATCTGCACAGGCTTTGCTGGTTATGATGACCTTGCCCATACCATCTGCAGTTCATGCAGATATACCTGAGCCACCCATGAAAAGCTAACAGGATAGCTGAACTCATGATCCAACCTGCACACAGCTTGAGGTTTGCTGTCCCCTAGATATGACACAGCCCTTTGAGAAAAGTTCTCTGATAGATGTACCTGGCTGTTAGGTCTGAGGTCTCTTCAGTTCTCCTTTGCAAGAAACCAGCTTTCCTTTTAGGGGTCTGCAGCTGTGATATTTTCTTTGGGCATTTGCCAGTGATTGCAAGACTTGCCTTTCATGCTGCAGCAGTATAACTCTGCCCTAAGAGGGCTTGTAAAGTTTGTGAGCTCTACCATTAGCAATGGTAACAAAAACAGAAAAGCACAATAAGCTGTAATTGTAGCACTGGGAAAGCAAAGTCTTTTTTAGACCTTAAAATCCAATACTACAACTCAAAGAGCTTAATAGTCATGGCACTTAAAAACAGTATCTAATGCCTTTCTATGACAGCTATAGGAGAGGTGCAACAATACAGGACCAGTGCAGGATAAAAACTGTGATAAAGTCAGGCAGACAGGTGAGCCGCAGGAACAGGCAGATCACTCAGTTCTTTCAGATCAGCAGCCTGAGTCTAGGAAACTATTGCAACACTTTCCATTTAATCTTCCTCTTTGAATCCTTCACTTTTTGCTAACTCCTGATACCTTTTGTCCCCAACAGAGGTCAGATCCCATCTGTGTGAAATTACACAAACACATACTTGTTTTGCATTGTCCAGAAGACGTGCCTCTTAAGCTTTCCTTTAGCTCACAGCATACCTAGAATAGTTCTACAAGCCTCCATTTATGACTAGAAAGGTTATTAAATACCATAAAATCTATCAGATATATTTACTGACCTCTATTAAAATGCAAATTGAGAGGAACAATCATATTTCTATCATTATAATTAGTACAATATCTCTACAGCCATAACCACTTTAATCAGACATCACATGAACGGTTGTTAGCATTGCAAGATACTTGCCCTTAAGCTCATGACACATAGTGAGACAAGAAGCAGGATGATTTAAAACAAATTAGTTTAAAAATAGGTTCATTAAACACACGTCTTCTCACTAGCCATAAGCTCCAACAAAGCTGTACACAATTAATTCTAATGAAAAGATCACTTCTAGCTGCATGTGTTTTCAAGGGCAAAGCTCTTTAGCAAAAAATAGATGCCATACCTGGATAGAGCAGGAGCCTCTTGTTCACCAGTAGTAGTCTGTCTGTTTTGAGCTCAGAAGAAGTAAGTCCACAGCTAAACATGTTTGCTTCTTTTACATTTTTAAAGATAGAGCTGCTGTTAAATTGGGTTCCTAATTGCAAGTTTGCTTGAATAGGTCTCTGGGGAACTTAGAAAAGTCCACAACCATGCCCCTGGGAGTCACTACAGACTGGAGTCCTCTTGTGGCAAAAGGAAAGAAGAAAATTTTCAGCTGCTGACTGTTGGGGCTCTTACAGAGGAGGCTGTGTGGTAACAGACACAGGGAGCATCAGTTTTGCAAAGTTTCATGTCACATCATGGGGCATAAAAGTATCAGTGTGAAGACTCTACAGTTGGCAGTAGGCCAGTGTGCTTGGATATTACAGACTGTGCTCCTGTTTACTTCAGCAGCTCCTGTCTGGTAGTGTGTGTGATCCTGCTGAAATGATGTTTCTGACTGGGTTTTTTTCATCTCTGTTAGCAAAGGTTGTCTTTCCCTGAGTGTTTCACTAGCAAGAACTTTTATCCTGGCTGATGTAGTTACTGTCCAGTAACGCACATAGGCCAGATCCCGTCCTTCTTCCTGTCAGTCTGCTGCTGAGATGGGTAGATAACAAAATTCTAAGATTATTTAGATCCTGCTGTTCTGTATTTCACCTCCTTTTCTGCTGCATTGTTTTCTGCCTGTAACAGTCCCTACGGAGTGCCTTGAGTTCAATTTAGGCAATATTTCTGTGAGTAATGGATGCTGGCCGTGATTCCTGCCTGGAGCACTATAAGTGAAGATAGACTAAATAAACAATCTGAAGTTCTTGCTTTGCCCACACACTGTGGTCAGGAGATTTTTCAAATGGCCTCATTTGGACTTTGGTTTGTTGCAAAGAGGTAGGTTAGCTGGCTAGGAATTTCCTACCCAGTGCCTCCAAAGGGCTCATGAGCCATTCACAACAGTGATGGTCCTATAGAAGAAGGTTTCAGCTTCAGAAATGTCTCTAGCAATAGATTGTAGCAAAGACTTCAACAGCAGTTCTAGAGATTTGGCAATAACAATAGAAAAGATAACGGATGTTCACATCTGCTTTGTTTTCTTTACACAACTTGTTGTATGCTTGGATAGTGCCCTGCACTCTACAACCTTAATCCTAAGGGAGTCTAAACACAGTATCATTTCAACTACCACTACCCAGACCTCACACCTGGAAGGTCCTTTGCGATCTCAGGTATCTTATATTAAGATTTCTTGGGCAGATCTCACCTTTCACACCCTGCAGCCTCACTAACATAAACTTTTGTCTCAAGGGGGCATATTTTCAGGAGTCCTAGAGTAAAGTCTGTGTTGGGAGATAAGACTAGTCTTCCACACACCTTGGTGTTGTTATGGCTGGAGAAAAATAAGCTTCAGTTCTAACTACCCAAGGTCTTCATTTCTTGTTGCTCATCTGACAGCTGTTCACATCAAGCACCTCAAATCTATTTTACTTTTGCTTAAGAAAATTAATCTAAATGCTACTCTTATAGATCAAAGAATTGGGTTGCCATTGATTTGTTTCTGCAGGCCTGGCTAGTAACTAAGTTCAAATCTCCTTTCAGAGGGCAGCCCAACACACTGAGCTGATCTGGAGAGTAAGGTTCCTTTGCAGCTAGCAGCAGCTGGAAAGCAGCTGAGATATCCAGGATCTGACAAACTGTCCAGTTAAATCTGGTCTAGCTTTCAAAATGCTTTATAAGGCATGACATGAAACCAATTTACTATTCAAAGCCATTCCAATAGCCCTCATTCTTGGTTATATTTGAAGCTAATTGTAAAGCAAGGTAGTGATTACAAAGCCTTGAAAGATAAAATAAAAACATACTCGTGTATATAGATGTATACAAATACATGTGTAAATGAACTTTGTACATGGCTAGATAAGACAGGAACATCCTCATCAGTGTGGGTAGCTGACAGTGTGGGTTTCTGAACCAATACAGATTTCCTGAACAGCTAATGGGAAACGTCCATACAAAGTCAAGCTTTATAAACAGCCATTTTGTGAGGTTCATTTTTCTTCTTCCCCCAGAGAAACTTTGGATCAGATAACAACAAGCTTAATCTGGTTGGGCTGAGTGCTGTTGTCATATATAAAATATTACAGTAAAAAGAAACATAAGCACATACCTCTGTAAAAGATTTGATTATCAAACTCATGGATATAGACACAGAGATCTTCATATATAGCCTTCAACCAATCCCTCAACACATATCTTTTATTTATTGACTGATTGATACTGTCCATAGAGAGAGCTAGATCTAGGCAAAAAGCCACAGTTTAGTTCCACTTTGTTCATTAATTCATTCTCTCCAGACAGGGGCATTTTGATTTACAGATGAATGAATTGAGTTCCTGACAGCCAGCATAAGCTATTGATCTGGAAGTGAGGGCAGAGTCATGCATGTGATCTATTAGTAGCTTTGTAATAGCACTCTATCATATTTCCAAGCTTGCAACTGCTTCCAGACATGACAGGATGTGTTTGTTCTCATACTTGACCCCTTTTATTTTTTCTTTCTAGTATTAATTTTAAATAAATTTACATTTACTTATCTTGACTCACTCTTGCATCCAGCTCATCTCTGATAAATCGTGGAACCTCTCAGGGTTTCTTTATTGCTCCACTCTCTGAAATCCATATTCTGTCTCCACCATGAGCAAGCAAAAATTCTCCTTGACCATTGCAAATGCTTTTAAGGATCCTTTGTTATTGCTAACACCTCCCGAGAACTGGACACCTGCACTTGGCACAGGGGCTTGAAGAAGATCAGGAAGACAACATACAGTAACATTTTCTGCCACAGTTGAAGGGCAGCTGGCTTATCGGTTTGTCTGTACAGAGGGCTGCCAGTATTTTTGCCATGCCTGTACGTCCAAAAGGAGACCTGTCCGGTGTTCCATCACAAATTACAATTGTAGAAGTAAAACACAAAGGAATGAAACCTGGAAGAAAAAAATCTGTTTTTCCAGAACAAATCTAAGTCCTTGCTCTGACTCACACTCTACAAGGGCAACACACAAAGGTTTGTTCCAGAGCAAAATGTACATCTCTTCTATGGTATCAGAGTCACTGATTATATTTCTTCTATTGAAGTCCAAACAAAGGCAGTCTCACAGAGGATGACTGGCCTTAACCACTATTGGAGTCTTGAAATTGTGGATTCATAGCTTGGTGACCACAGAAAACTGTAGATATTTACATCTATATTTTGCAAATAAAATTATTATTGTTCTAGCAGGTTTCAGCCCTGGTGAACTTTATTGTTTCACTGCCATTTATTCGGTCTCCTGATCCCCCCACACAGTGAAATGTGGGGTGTGGCTGTCTCATACTATTTCTGCATTAGAAGGCAGGAATGGATTTCTAGGGTGAAGAAATCCACACTATTTGCATTTTGGAGAGCTGGCTTTGGACTAGCTGTAGTCTGGTCCCACTGTGTCAACAGGCACAGTGAACTAGGTGTGCTTTCAGAGAGCACCTTCCCATGCTGTTTCACTGAAATGGAGCCCAGGTGCATGTGCTTCAAGACTGCTCTGGCTGTGAATCAAAGAGTAGTAAATAAAGATGATCCAGAGATTTACCTCAAAGACATAGTGCTGATCTGTTTGGAAAAAGAGTGACACATCTGAGACATGAGCAGGATGCTGACTGAAAAAAGAAATACCTATGGGAGAAAACATGTTCAGGCTGGGAGAAAAAAATGTTTGGGCTTAATCTTGACAAAAAAAAGGCTCTGTCTTTGAGGAGAAGTGGTAAACAGAATAAAGGAACAGAGAGCTGAACAATAGGGATATACAGTAAAGTTAACTTACATTGCATAGATATATTATAACCAATGAGTGTTAAGACAAACAAGTATGTAAGGCCAAATGTACGGACAGTCTTCTGATCTGTGTATAAAAGAAGCATAGGTTTGCTTAATAAATTGTCTTTACTGGATCAAGATGCAGAGTCAATGCCCTTTGTTGCCTCAGATACCAGTGGAAAAAAATACTGCTGAATGCAAAGAGAAAGATTTTAGGATAACTTGTCAACTTATCTACTGCTGTTAATTGCACCTTAGTTTTGTAGAAGCACCTTGCTTAGCCCTTCCATCATACACTCTCTCCTTTACTACCAGACAGTGAGGGTCAGGCTGTATATCCCCACTTTTCACCTAGTAGGCAAGTGGAGCAGCTAGCATGCACTGTACACCACTGGAAACAGAACACACAGCTGGAGCACCACAACCCCTGACCCCACCCAGGTCTCCACAAAGTGTAAGCTTTGCAATGGGGCCAAAGGCTGCTTTCTTCAGACACTGTTACGAGGTGAGTTTATGTTACTGGTCTGAAAATGAACCACATTAAATGTAGCAGCTCTGAACTGTCATGGTAAAGACAGAGGGAATAAAAGTAAGACCCACTTCAAAGAACAGATGTGTTTAACAAAGGCAATGAGTGCAAAACATACAGTTTTGAACAACAAATGCTGCCTGGTGGTACATAGATTAAGAAATTGTAAGAAGGATACAAATACAATGACCATGTTAGTGTGATTACTTGTATTCATATTTGTATGACTGCAGGACTAGAAGAGTAATGTTGACCATTCATATTTGAATGGAGTCAGAGTTCAAGACCATCAGTAATCTTTTGTTACCTAGAACAAGACACTGTCTGGTCCTGTGGCATGTATGATTAATGCTTGTTCTGCTTTCCACTCAATCCTTGGGTACAAAGGAGAGAGCAGAATAAAATATTCTCTGCAGCTGATCTCAGGCGGAGATAAATAATCACATTTGAATATGGAGAGCTAACTTTGCAAAAGATCTTAAGTAACCCCTAGTAAAAGAGATTTTTTTTTTAAGCTGAGCAGAATTTAAATGAAGTTTCCTGAGTGGGGGCTCATATTAAAACCTTAAAATTCAGCCTGTTTTCATCAGAGCTCTGTCAAGCATATCAGTTGACTTGGGGTTCTGCAGAAAAATTCTGTATTCCTCACAACTCTCAAACTTCCTGTGAAACCACATGAAACTCAGTAGCTCTGGACATAGCAGTGCCATGGACACATGGCTCTGCCGATTAACGCTAGAGTGAAATCCAACATATAGATTTGCTTTGAAAAATTCCACTTGTCAGTGATAGGAAGTGCTTTTTATCAGGCAGCAAGAACATAATGGGTTAATACCATTTGATATCAGCTGGGGGTTGAAGATCATTACATATTCTTTTCCTTTACTCAAGAAGATTGCTCTGAGGTCAAGTCACTAGATTATGTTGAACAGACTGGTAAATTTCAGGAATATTCAAACAAAACTGTTTTCTTATCTCAAATATGTGTCTTAGAAATCTGCCTATAGATGTACACACAGTTTCTTCCTGAGCAGATGTTACTTTTCACAAAATTACAAGGCTATCATCTTCGATGAATACTAAATGGTTTCAAAAAGCCTATTCTGTGAGCTGATGCGAAACATAGAGTTCAAAGGAAAAAAAGAGGTTCTGCTGAGGAAAATAATGTCGTCATCAGACAAGGTACCAGTTCTGTTCTCTGCTACTGAATTTCTCTGTACAAACCTTTTATTCACTAACAACTCATCTGCAGAATGAAACCTTTCTCACACACTGTTTACTTAACATTTTAAACTCTTGATGTCAGTGAGCATCTTATCCAACATGTTTAGAAACTGAAATAACTCCTATTCTGATAGAAATTAGAGTATTTTATTTCAGTTCCATATTGCACTTTATCACTTGCAGAAACAGCCTCTGACTTGTTCTTTATTGCTTTCCTGTGGCTTCATTATTTTTTCCCCTTAAAAAAACCCAAGTAGTTTGCAAAACTACCAGTGACTTTCTAGGATGGAAGATATTATTTTCCAAAATGAAAAGGACCTGGAAAGAAGAAAAGTTACCTTTAGAGAAGAAACAAATTAGAGACAGTGTCTTTGTTTCAGTGCTTAGTCTGTTGCCTACCTAGAAAAAAAAAAAAAACTAATAAAGGTATTTCTATGGCTTTTTAATAAGAAGGCTGGTAAAATATACCCTAAATAATGTTATTCTAAAAGCCTAAGGCATGGGAATAATTTCTCCCCTCAAGTCTTTAGTGTTTTTTCTTAACAGAAAGAAAAACTTGCTGGGTATGGGAACAGAATGTTTGGAAAGGTAGAACAGTGCTGTCTGGGGAGGGAGCAGGCTCTTGACATCAGCTGCGGAAAACTGTATTTGATGGCTGGAAGGTGCTTGGCAGACTCAGCTCACTTGCAAAAGGAAATTCAGTTGTGTTTAAATGGGAAGGACCATTACAAATCACAAGGTGCATATAAATACATACCTGTGAGATTCTCTCTATAGATTCTTTTCCCCCTGGTTACAGCAGACTGATTAAATGGTTTGAGTTAGACTGGAGTGGACATTCTGCTTTTAGATGAAGAGTGGATTTTGTCAGCTTAAAGACAGCCTAAAGAATTCATGCAGCAATATAAAGTATAAAGGGCAGATCTTGATTTTAGACATTAAAATGTCTTCCTGGGAACTAGTGCTGGTTTAATTACAGAGGCTTGAAGTCTCTCCCTTTCCCTTCCTATTATAACTATCTCATGTTGATAAGCCAAGCACTGAGAGGCTGAACTCATTGCTTTGCTACATGATATTCACTTGAATAGATGACAGCTCAGCTGACAAGTACTGGAACTACAATGCTAGTAAGCATTATTTTTTGTCTCAACAAAGCACACAAGGAAATCAAAGGACCAAAGGCCATGGGGCTGTAGAAACACTTCCCAGTATCCAGAGCTTGAAGAACACAGCTCTTGGCTGCTGGTATGTGTAAGATGGATATTAAAGTCCACCAGCAGTGAAACTGCAAGGAAGACTGTCTGAGATTTTTCTGGAAGAGGTTAGAGATGTGCTCAGCTTTCAAATGCTAGAGAATTAATACTGTTGGTAATATAGTTCTATTTTGTTCCCAGAGACATTCCCCTTGGGGTCTGGAAACAGGGCACTTCCAATACCTCCCAGATGTACAACCCTGAGCTGATAGGTGGGCCAGTGCCATTGGGCTGTTTGTAATGAGATGCAGTAGATTTCTTCAGGGACTTTAGAGCCTGTGGTGCTCTGAATAGTCAGTCTGACAAGGGGTCACAAAAGAAATAAGGAAATAAGGACAGACAATCAATCTGCTGAATTCACTGCCCTGCACAGAAACTACACCTCGAAGAATTCAACTATGTGTTGATGCAAAAAAAAATAAAAAAAAGTTTTCAAATAACAGAAATTTGTATTAAGGACTGCACTGCATTCATTACGTTCTATGGATTTGGGGGAATTCTGTGAGAAGCCTTCTCTGAGGGTTTCAGAGAATGCTCTCTGCCGGTTTACTGAGCCTCCTGTGATGTAACAAGCAAAGCTGGAAAGAATCTCTACCAAAGGGCATATATACAAAATACATACCACCAGCTAAGACTGAATATAGCTGTCTTCCACTTCCAACTTTCCAGAGCCATCACAACAGGCAATGTTCTCCAGTGTAGAGAGGATACTTAGTAAACACAAACATTGACAAAACAGCACAAGTTCAGCCTGTTGTGCCATAAAAATTTTCCAGGTAGTGGTCAGCTACAAGTCCAGCTAATCACTCAAACTGTGGGTCCTTACTCCACGAAAATTTGCTTATAGGAGTAAACCTTATTGCTCATAACACACCTTGAAGAAAGAGGATGGGTCTCTGCAGTTGCTGTTTGTTTGGTATCACATAAGCACTGATTTACTGACTATACATTCCCCTTCCAAACCAGCAGTGCTGGTTTTGGAGATTCCAATTTCTAGCTGGGAAGGCAAAATTTTACCAGACAAAAGAAGAAAGTGAAATGGAAGAGTAGACTACAGATAGATGAAGTTCACTAGAAAATATTTAAATGTGCAATAAGAAGTGAATTTGCAGAGAAAATTAAGCAGTCCCATGATATTTCATGCCTAATTGCTTCCATGAAAGCAGGGTTGGTGGTTGTTTTTAAAGTGACTTAGAAGTTAAAACTTCAGTTACCATGAGGTGTGAGACAGACCAGTAAGAAAAAAACCCACCACAGTTCCTCACCACATCTTGCCAAGATCTGTGAAAATCTATAAGCTCTGAATGGAAAGGGCCTGCTAAGTCTGCACGCTGTGTCCAAGAGCGTTCCTAGTGCTACCAACTCCAGGAGAGCCCAGCCAAGGTTTTATTGTGCTTTTAATAGAAACTGAAAGGAGTTGGATTTCTGTCAGATAATACAACCAACTTTTCATACAAGCTGTACTGGCAACCCCAGCTAGAGCACAGCAAAGCTCTCCCCTGGTCAGATCCCAAAAGACATTTTTCTGAATGTGTTCAGAATTAAATGTGTATTTAACTCTTCTTTCCATTTCACACTCCATTTCTAGTGATTAATTCTTGCATTCTAGATGGATGAAAGCTGAAACAGATGTTATCTACTCACAGTGCTGCTCTGATAACCCTGAGCTAAAGGCTGAAATCCTTAGCAGATTAGTGGCTGAAATAAAAATGGATAAATAAAGTGGGGAGTGTGGGTGAACAAACTCTTGTAGGTTTTATTTCTGCAGACCACAATGCACAGCAGCCAAGTAATCTCTGTGCTAATCTGCCAGAGAAAAGATTAAATGGCAAAATTCCAGCACTGAAACCTGCAACTCTCCTTTTCTGCACCGCCTCTGTGTGACCACACATCTTCTTAGCACAGTGTCACTGTGGAGAGTCTATCACTTTGTCAAAAATGGGGTTTTCCACCTTATTTTCTTCTTTTGAAACAACATAGGAGTTTTTATTATACACTGCTAAGAGGTTATGTTATCTCTGCCATTAAATGTACTTACAGCTATTGTATGAGTCGACTGGTGCTGAATAAGTTAGGAAAAAGCATTTGCGTTTTCACTTAAATTACATCTTCAATGGCTTTTATTAGATAACATGCACTTATTAGAGAATTTGGGACTGGTGTTGATATTTCTTCCTTTATTCCTTGGAAGTTCTTTGGAGAAATGAGCCTGGTGTAGCTCTGTCAGTGAGGGGAAAACTTGAGCCTCCCTCTTTAGTTCTTTACCTCTGGCAAAAAGCTGTGCTGTGTTGTGTTAAAATAGAGGCAAAAGAAACCAACTCAGCTGAGGCCACATAATTGAGAGAAAAGGACAAGATGGGCAGCATCAGTACCCTGAGGAGCAGGGTTAGCTACATGTGTAACAGCTATACAGCTCCACATATAAATTGAACCGATTTTTTTTTAAGACCACACAATTACACTCTTTAAACCATAGCAATAGCAATAGGGATGAAATAATCTAGTCCATTATCCTGCTTCAGCAGATGTTTCTGGGAGAAGGAAATAACCTGTAGTAGGCTGATGTAGAATAATCTTGCCTAGCGTAAGGTCACAGCTTGGACTTTAGTAGTTACTTAATAACCTGTTGGGAGGGTTTACTACTCCGGCTACATTAACAATTAATTTCTTTCCAATACCTATCGCGGAGGCAGGTACCTTAAACATCTCTGCTTTATCACAGAACTATTGAGGCTGGAAAAGACCTTTGAGATCATCAAGTCCAGCCCATGACCTAACATCACCACATCAGCTAGACCATGGCACTAAGTGATACGTCTAGTCTTTTCTTAAACACATCCAGGGATGGGGACTCCACCACCTGCATGGTCAGTCCATTGCAGTGTCTGACCACTCCGACTATGAGGAACTGCTTCCTAGCATCTAATGTAAACCTCCCCTGATGCAGCTCCAGACCATATCCTATCACTAGTTGCCTGGGAGAAGAATCCATCCCTCACCTGTCTCTAATTTTCTTTCAGGTAGCTATAGAGGCTCTTAAGGTCCCCCCCTGAGTCTCCTCCAGGCTGAACAACGCCAGCTCATTCAGCCTCCCTTCATAAGACTTTCCCTCTAGTCCCTTCCCAACCCTTCTGCTCTTCTCTGAACCCACTCCAGTACCTCAATCTCTTTCTTGAAGCAAGGGCCCAAAACTGCCCCAGTACTCACGGTGAGGTCTCACCAGTGTCAAGTACAGGGGGACAATTATGTCCCTAGTCCTGC
>VZRI01007001.1:172178-185500 GCA_013397515.1 Upupa epops | reverse complement strand
GGGGATGTTTAGCAGATTGAGACAGGTTCTTCTCCCCCTCTACTCTGCACTAGTGAGACTGCATCTGGAGTATTGTGTCTAGTTCTGGGCCCCTCAGTTCCAGAAGGACACAGAACTAGTGGAGGGTGTCCAGCGTGGAGCAACGAAGATGATGTAGGAAGCAGCACACCTCCCTTGTGAGGAAAGACTGAGGGAGCTGGGTCTCTTTAGCTTGGAGAAGAGGAGGCTGAGAGAGGACCTCATTAATGTCTATACAGATGTGAGGGGTGGTTGTCAGGAGGATGGAGCCAGGCTCTTCTCAACATCGTCTGGTGATAGAACAAGGGGCAATGGGTGCAAGCTGGAACAGAGGAGGTTCCATCTAAATATCGAAAGGGACGACTTCTCAGTGAGGGTAACGGAGCATTGGAACATGTTGCCCAGGGGGGTTGTGGAGTCTCCTTCTCTGGAGATGTTCAAGACCTGCCTGGATCTGTTCCTGTGCAACTTGGTCTAGGTGATCCTGCTGTGGCAAGTGGATTGGACTAGATGATCTTTCAAGGTCCCTTCCGATCCCTAATGATTCTATGATTCTACTTGTGATATTAAAGTATTTTGTTCCTAGAAGAAGTGATCTTGTCTTTGCTTGAGGGTAAGTTTTAGCTGCAGCCTTTATGTACCACGAGGACACAACACCTGCATTTCACTGTGGCAGAAGCACCATGAAGGGCTGCTCTGAAATTCCCACTCCCATGCAATCCCAGTCACAGAGTACAGAGGCACACAGGGATGCTCCCCAACTACAGCTGGAAAGGTAACTCCTCATCCACACAAGGTAATGTGCTGGGAAGCACTGGAGCAGAATGCGGTGGGCAAAGCATTAATTCACTGAATAGTCTCAAGTTTAGCTGAGAGGACAGTTTAGCAAAGAGGTCTGAACCCGAGACTTCAGTGATACTCTGCAAATTTACTGCCACTCATGCAAGAAGAAATGGCTGATTTACCTATGTGCATATTTCATAGAATCACAGAAGAGTTTTGGTTGGAAGGACTTTATAAATCATCTAGTTCCAACCTCCCTGCCATGGTTTTGCCATGTCCCTCATATCTCCTCTGTACTGGTGCATTAATGACCCCTGTCCTTCTGTCAGAGGGATGCTAATGATTCACATACAATTTAAAAAGTAAAGAGGACTGAAGAGTACCTACTCTCTTGGTTCCCTTCATTTCTTTTCTGGGGCAGCCAAAGGATGAGCTATTTGAGTGGTAAGCGCTGCTAAGTACACTGTCTGCCACAAAACTGAATGTGAAGCACAGAATTCCATTTCTCTATGTCTGTGGAGACTCCAGGGCAGAGGAGAACAGATCACCATGCCCTTCCTTCCTGGCCACTGATGATTCGATTGTCTAGTCCCACAGTGTAGAGCTGTATACAAAGTGCTTACATGCATATGTTCAATTGGCATCAGTCACTGTTTGTGGTCTAAGTAGATGTGTTCTTGCCAAAGAGTTGGGAATGGGTCAGCAAGCTGTGCTCTTGCTGTGGATCTTAGACACTGAGTAAAGCATTGCCCCTAAAAAATACCCTGCTACCCTGTCTTGAGTATTATCTACATAAATCCCCAAATACATATTCTAGGTGCAAGCCTGATTTTTCTTTTATTTTAGGCAAGACTGTGTATGGAGAAACTTCTGGAGAATTCTCCCACTGACTAGGTTTTTTCAGTAGATCAGTTACTCCACACAGCTACATGCAGTTTTATGTCGCCCATTTTTTCAGGGTTAAAAGATCAATATCACATAAATTGTAAACCTCTGCGATATTGAGAATGCTCAGCAAGAATATTTTCTGGACTTTGAACTCTAAAGAGACAGAATCTTCTGACTATTATTTGCTCTTCGTATTGTGCAGAGACAGAATGAAAGCAGCTCATAGAAGGTTTCCAAGGCAAAGCATCAACATGCACATTTAAACACTGTAGTCATTACTGTTGGCTGTCCACAAGGACCCTGAACATTTTCTTTTCAGAGCTCTTTTATTAGAAACCTCTTCCAAAGGCTGCATCCTGCTTTGTCCCCTTGGAAGCACTGGTTCACCAGAAGCTGCACTGCTATGGGTTAGTTCTCCAGAAAAAGAGCTGGGAGCACCTCCTCAGCCCACCAATGTTCCAGCTTCAGGGCTTCTTGTCATAGGCTTGGGCATCTTCACCCTTGAAACCAGGTTATGCCTTCTATTCACAAATGGATTCCCTTTGTACTGGCCAGGGTACCTGTGCAAGAGGTGTGTTCTGTTCCCACATGCAGATGCACTAGACAGATTGCAGACTCTGTTCTGCATGTGTTGGACAGGCTTCCCTCACTGCTGGCCCAGTGAAGCACATGCCACCGGTACATATCAGTGCATGATTCTGGTGTGTTTATGTATTAGGCAATCCTTGTACGGTTGTTAACGAGTAGCTCAAAGGCATAGCAACAGAGGAAGAAGATTTAGGGTAGCACTGGAGGTGAAGTAGTCACAGAGTTAGATAAATCCTCAGCAGGTTTCCACATGCTGGAAACAAAGACTCTGTCCTGGGCTTTGTTCAGGTGCTTTACTGGAACTGCCAGCAAGAGGGCCTCTGTCCATTGACAACAAGGGTTACTGCAGTCTGCGCTCAGAGGCGTATGAGGCATGGAAGCACTGTCTAACTTTACACCAATTAGCCATGGATAAGCAGATCTCCTAGTATGTCCACACTGGGTCAGGCCCTGCACTTTGAGATCCTGTCTTTGGAGTAAAGGAGGTGGCTGTGGTCACAAAAGTTGGAGCACAGATTTCACTGAGCTCAGGCTGGTTGGTATATCCAGTGGAGGTTCTGCGATGCACTAAATGCCCCATCATCACTAATTATAAGGCTTAAGAAACCCAAAGATCTAAAACCTACCAGTCCCTGCAGACACAAATCTTTCCAAAAGACAGAAGAAAAACAGGAAAGATAAATACTGTTAGCAGTAAAACTAAGATGGAAATACAGATTGGATTTATTGATATTTATCTGGGGACATCAGCACAGTTACAGAAAACATCATCACGAAGTATTTGGAAACCCAAAAAAGACAATGTCTTAGTACAGAGATATGGGAAAGAAAGGAGAGATAGAATATGGTATGTCAAAAGAAAGATATACCTATCTTATTTCATATGTATGTTCGGGCTCAGTTTCTCCCCTTGCCTAAATCAGTGGAAAATTCATCCTCAGTACATATTGAAGCTCATAATTTGCTTTAAGTAAAGGCTTCATCCTGGCTGAAATCAACATGTTTAATCACACCACCGCCTTTGTGCATGGGGGCTGCTCACTGAAAGCAGCTCTTTTTGTTTGAGACTCAGCCTTCTTCCTGTAGATCATGTGCTTTTCTTATATTTAGTAGACATTTTTCCTGGGTCTCAGGCCTGCTATGATCACCATCACAGCTCATCTCAGCCAGCCTCCTCATAGTGGTACTAGCTGTCTCAAATTTAAAGATATCACACCTGACTTCAGAAAATGTTGGGGGAAAGAGATTAAAACAAATGGGGAATGTGCTACTTTCATACATGAATGCTTCTGACTTTTCTCCTAGACTTGTCATCAAGAAATACCCCCTTCAGTGAAACAGAGCCCTGCACAAGGAACACACATCTGGAAGCATTTAGAGTCAGGGCCCTGCTGGCAAGGCTCAAACGGAGGGTTTGTAAGCTTTGTGCCTGCCTTAGGACTGAGGTAAATGTCAATCCAGAATACAGAGTTCTCTCATTTACCTTATAGTCCTTTTTTTTCCCCAAAAGGGCTTTTTAAAGAGGGAATATTATTCCAGCCCCAAAAAGATTGACTAGCACAAATAGAAGCTAATGTAACTAAACGTCAGAATTACTAAAATAAGATAAATGAGACCCCAGAGTCACCAGTGATACAATTAGATAGCTGTCACATGGGACTGGTAACAACACACGCATTTCAAGAATAAATTCTCACACTTTCAAGACATATGTTCTTTCAATCACCAGCTCTTTAAGCAGCTTCAAGATAAATAAGTGCAAAGAGAACTAATGGAGAACATAATGTAGTCATTTAACATTCCTGATATTGATTCCATTTCATTAGCTGGTAAGCACTTGGTAATCCAGCAGAGATTTTCCTCCTTCCTTGAGTATCTGATTATAAGTATTAAAATAACCTTAAAGTATCTTCCCCTTGGGGCTTATCTGTACACATATCTCCAGAACTGTATCTTCATGCAATATGACTCTTTTCACTCATGATTATGTAGAAATGTTAATACTGACAAAGGGATGTGACTAGTTTTACTACAAGCTTGAAGCATTTGATTTGCCTGTTGGAAATGCTGTCTATGAAAGCTACATTGTTGTCCTCTTATCCTTCAGAAAAAGAATGGCAAACACACATATGTCAGCATGATATTTACTATGTCCAAATTAGCCATGGGTATAGTCATTCCAGGACAAAACTTGAGCCTTTCTGAATCATGTTGTCCATTTGACAAGGCCTAAAGGAATACTGAGGCAGCAAGACGTTTTTCAGCCAGAGGACAGCAAATTTGCTGTATCATGCAGACAGAGTCTCAGCTTTCAACAAAGTCATAATGGCTCTCCCCTTATGAATAAAAAAAGAAAGAAGACTGAAAAACAACATGGCCCAGACCAGAGAAAATTACTTGTGTCTCTAGGTACCATTCAGTTAACATTACCTGGTAAGAAAGGCTACACTGTTCAAGATCTTGAGGTATATCGTGGTCTTTTTTTTTTCTCTTCCCTGAACTACTTGCAAATTGAACAGAAATTTGGAAAATGTTTTGCTGCTGATGTTCAATTTGCATTTTCTGCTGAATAAGATTCAGCCACTTCTAGCTCTGAGTAGAATGGAAATCTCAGAGTAACTATAGGAAATTGCTTCTTTCTGCTACTCTCTATAGCAAGTGGTTAAATGCACAGAAATTAGCACATTGCTCAGAAAGGGAAATCGTCCAAGAAACAAAGGCAAAACAATATGCCTTAAAAGACAACCTGCTCCAATAGGTTCAGGATAGCAAGCAGGAATCGAGGTGCATGACTTCCACTAGCATCAGGGAGAGTAACATTGCTGCACCATTGGGCTTTGAGATGAGCATACCTGAGACATGATTGCACAGAGCTTTAAACCAGCACTGCCTTGCAAACTTATGGATTTCTGGGAGTGTAGATGAGAAACCAAACAAAAATAAGTGTGAAGAAAAATACCTGAGTATCAAAAGCAAGGTGTAAGGGAAAGACGAACAGAAATCACAGTATTATCTGCATTCCTTGCCTAGACAGTGTGCCACAGATTAAGCTGAACCCTTTTTATAAGCACCTAAGCATGTGTAGTGAAGTATGAGCATTTGGAGTGAACTACAGACAGCAACTGCCATGCAGTCAATGCACAGTGACCCAGTTATTCACAGAGCAGTTAATCCTATTTTCAAGCAGGCATCACTGGCCAGTACAACTATTTGCCTTCTGGAAATTCTCACTCTCCATTAATGGTTGGGAGATTCCTACTAACCAAGCATTTAAATAAAGACAGACAAAAACATCTCTCAGCTAGCCTGACAAGGCAAAATATAACACCTGTAGAGTAAAATTTGCCTGGAAAGGTTTTCTGACATGGCATTCTAGATACTTCTTTCCATTGAAATTAAGATCATTGTATAGTTGACTTCAATGGAAGAATATTCTCATTGATGCAAAAAGTATTGGAAGAGTGATATTCCTTTCATTTAAGGGTTAGATAAGGATCTTTAAGGGAGTGTTACAAAAAAGAGAGCTGGGTTTCTTTCAGCAATTTCATTTGGTCTGCAACAAACCACATGCAAAGATACAGTTATATACACAGTTTTAAGTAAACCTCCTTGATTTGTGCAGAGGTTCATCAGATTTCACATCTCCACAGAAAAGCTTTGCTATCTGAAGGGGTTGAAATCAGCTTCTCAAAAGGGAAGAATACAGTTCACTAGAATTCAGTTCACTGTGTTGCTGACTTCATTTATATCTGGCATAAATCCTGAAATTCACAGAAAGTAATTTCAGTCACACAATTGATGTTTACAATATTTGACAATTTAGTTCAGTGAGTTTATAAGAGTTTTTGCAAAAACCTTAGTGTAGACCTGAAAGTGTGTATTTGAACCTTTACCGGGACCAACACCATAGAACCATTAGAGATCAGAAGGGACCTGGAAAGATCATCTAGTCCAATCCACTTGCTACAGCAGGATCACCTAGACCAAGTTGCACAGGAACAGATCCAGGCAGGTCTTGAACATCTCCAGAGAAGGAGACTCCACAACCCCCCTGGGCAACATGTTCCAATGCTCTGTTACCCTCACTGAGAAGTCGTCCCTTTCGATATTTAGATGGAACCTCCTCTGTTCCAGCTTGCACCCATTGCCCCTTGTTCTATCACCAGACAACGTTGAGAAGAGCCTGGCTCCATCCTCCTGACAACCACCCCTTACATATTTAAAGGCACAAATGAGGTCCCCCCTCAGCCTCCTTTTCTCCAAGCTAAAGAGACCCAGCTCCCTCAGCCTTTCCTCACAAGGGAGGTGTGCTGCTTCCTTTATCATCTTCGTTGCTGTATGCTGGACACCCTCCACCAGTCCTGTGTTCTTCTTGAACTGAGGGGCCCAGAACTGGACACAATACTCCAGATGCGGTCTCACTAGTGCAGAGTAGAGGGGGAGAAGAACCTGTCTCAATCTGCTAAACATCCCCTTCTGATCCCCCCAGGATGCTGTTGCCCTCTTGGCCACAAGAACACATTGCTGGCTCATAGTCATCCTGCTGTCCATGAGGACTCGCAGGTCCCTTTCTCCTATGCTGCTCTCCAACAGGTCAGTCCCCAACCTATCCTGGTGCCTGGAGTTGTTCTTGTCTAGACGCAAGATTCTACACTTACCCTTGTTGTACCTCATTCAATTTATCTCTGCCCAGCTCTCTAGCCTGTCCTGGTCTCACTGAATGGCAGCACAGTCTGCTGGGATGCTGGCGACACCACTCAGATTTGTGTCATCAGCAAACATGGTGACAGTGCACTCTAATCCCTCACCCAAGTCATTAATGAATAGATTGAATAGGGCTGGTCCCAGTACCCATCCTTCCCTCTGAGAACACATCAGAAAACCACATGATCAAAAAAATAGCATATGAGAGCTGATGTTTGACATTGTTAGATCAGGAGCCAACTTGGCCAGTGCAGAACCTGCAATGTCCAGGCAGAAAAGGTTTAAGCAATACATTAACAGCTGCAAAGGCTTTGGTAACCTTGTCCTCCAGACGTCAGTAACCTGTTTCTTTTCAGCTTCTGGAAGAGCACACACATCTCTTGTTAATAAAGCGAAGCACCTACAAGGAAGTTGCAGCCACAGGGAAAATGTCTAAAGTAAAATGGTAATGTAATTTGCAGAACTCCTGCTGAAGGCAATCTACTCTGGGATACAGCTGGCCCTTCCTTCATGAGGCAGTCACTAATAAGACAACAAACTAAGCATAAACAGGGTGTGCTGACAGGGTGGGCAGCCCTGCTTTCAGTGTCAGTCCTGTCCAAATGGGAGCCTGATCCTGACCCCATGTCCTCAGAGGCATTTGGGAAAGCAGCAGCTAGGCACATCAGAGAGCCCAAAACTCCAGATCAAACTCTACTCTGAGCTGCCCTGGTAAGGTACCTCACTGAAATCACTAGTAACCTACACATAAATACATCTCAGCAAACCCCAGTTTATCATCTTTACAAATAGTTGTTTCTGTTGATTGCCAGGGCTGGGGGCAATGAGCAAATGTATAGAAAAGAAGCAGAAGACCTTATGGGCCTGAAAAACTGTGAAGCCTTTTCCAGGAAAACACCACCACTCTCTTCAGTAGATTTTGGCTCAGTATTCAAAGTCCTTTAATTTATATAAAGCCTGCTTTTTACTGAAATTCATGCATGGTCATTCTCACCTCTACTAACACTAAAGAGACAATATTTTTCACATTGAGCACTCTGTTCTTGAGAAGTTATGGACTCAGACTCCACCTTGCCATGTTTAATTTCACAGAGATTACTAAATGCTTGGAAAAATGCTAGTTGTTTTATTCCAGAATAAATGGTGACATTAACTAGTTATGAAGAACTAACTAGTTACTAAACATATTTGTGTATCAGAAGAAACTATAACAGTAGACATGTTTCAAAACAAAAATAATATACTTCTAATATTCATGATAACTCTATAAATTATATATAAAGTCATTTTTATAAATCCAGAAACAATCTCTCTGATTGTAGTGGTTTCTTGTTTAGAACAAGCAGAAGATGTCACTGAACTCACTGCTATATGTATTTTATATAATGCATTATATATATATTATATAATTATCTAATATATATTAGATATATATATTAGATAATGCATTTTATATTTAAAAAGCATTTATCATTCAGATTTAGCAATTATAAAATGAAGACTCCACAACAAGTAAGTTGTTCCAGTAGTTGATTACATTATATTTATCTCTTTATTATGTTTATCTGCTTACCCAGCATTCCCAGTGCCAACTGCCAAACACCAGACACTCTGACCTGTTGTTGCCTCTGGTAAGAGATCCTCTCAGAAAGATGCAGTGCTGAGCAGAGACTGCCAGAGCACATCAAGCACAACCAGCACCACTGCTTCCAGATACTAGTCCCCACCCAACCAAATTAGTTTCATTGCAAGGCAGGCTTAGTCCAAACTTTGGGCTGAGCTAAGGCAGTTAGGCTGCTTCTAGCAACCAGAAAAAAAAGACATGGGAAGCAGTTCAGGTATCCTTACACAGAATCCTCTCATGCTGCCAATACTCAGGGGCTGCAGTCAGGTGGCATGGCAAAGGAGCTCCTTCTGGCACGCTGGCAGGAGGTAAGATGAGCAGCTCACAAGCCATACACTGCTGTCCTTCCCAAACTGCAGTCTTTGATGAGAAGGCTCAAAAAACCAGATGCATTTGCCTTCCCTCTCTGCACTTTAACTCAGCTGGCATGAATGCCTGAGGAGAGTCTTCACAGCACAGAGACCCAACCACACAGAAACACAAAGTGCTTCCACCAAGCACGACAAACAGCCCTAGACTATTTCTGTGGTTAAACCCCAACAAAATGCCTGTTGTGGGGTGGCAGAAACAATCAGAAGACTAAAACTAAGAATAATTGTGGTTTGAGATCAAGATGGTCTAATAGGTAAAGCAAAAGACTGACTGAGGTTGGAAGAGATCTCCAGAAGGCATCCAGAGTCCCAGTCTGTACCTACAGGCAGCTGGAAAGTCTTTGCAGCCATGGACAAAGTTAGCTCCACATCTACCTTCCTCTGTGTGAAACAGCTCAAAATATATTTTCTGCTTCATGAACCCATTGGTTGGTTTGTTCTGTCTTTTTTAGGAAACCTTTTGGGGTTTTTGCTTTTGCATAAAGATTGCATAAGCCTCAACTTCTTAGGAAACTGGGCTAAAAAAAAATCCCAAGCATTTTAGGTGTCTAAGATTAGAGTCTGCAGGCAGGGACACATAAACCAGCAGTGGGCTATAAAGGAAACTGCAGGATCTTCAGTAGCATAACTGAACACAGTTGGCTCCTTTGTGAGCTCTTCTGAATCTCTTTTACATCTAGACTTCAAACTAGCAATTATATCTCTAGGATGCGCTCTCTAGGATGCAGGAATGAAGAAATCTCAGGTTTAGGATCAGCAGAGACAGACCCTGAGCTCAGCAGACAAGCTGAAGGACTCACTGGGCTTTATAGGCACCATCAAGCTCCATAATTAATTTAATTAATAGGGCCGAGATTGCTAACTCCTTACCAAAAAGGTGGCAGAAAGAGCCTTAAGTGAAACAGCAGAGAATGGTCTCATTACACTTCTGCAATACTCAGACTGAAAAAAGTTTTGCTACAGTGCTGAACAGGACTTAACATGGCAGAAGAGCATGAACTATTAGCCACACTGGCAAAAGGCGGTCCCTTACCAGATGAGCAAATGCACTGTGAAGTTGTGTGCTAGGACCTGTGATTCTAAGGGTATGAAGCATACAGCATGACAGCCAGCTGACCTACATTTATAGCTGAAGACGTAGAGCTGACCCACAGGGAGTTCTGTCTAACCTACAAACACGGAAGTGCTACTCAAATGAACCATGTCTTTTAAAACCATAAACTGAGCAAGAATAGCAGCAACAGAACAGGCTTTTCTTGATGCCATATGTGAGACAAAATACAGTTCAATATGGCATGACGAGCCGCCACTGCTGGCAGAGAAGTTGGCCTGAGTGACTCCTGGCTCCTCAGTTTGCTGTGCTGTAGAGAGCAAAGCACATTCTTGCCATCTGGAGGCAAACCAAGTGAGCAATAAGCAAAACAGCAGCATGGATTGAACTGGACAAACCAGGTCCTGGAGCCCCACTGCAGGTAGTAAGGCTGCAGCAAAGCTACTGCTTCTCTGCTTTCACGGCTATCAAGCCTGCAGCAAAGCTCACACAAGTAGCAGTGTGCAGCTCCAAATGTAGCTAACTACAGGAACAAGGATAACCTTCAAAAATTCAAGAGGATATTTGGTACATTGTAGAGCTGCTAGGCCATAAAGATAGCAGAGCAGAGCAAAACCAAACCCAGACACAGTGGTGACAATTGCATCAACATGAGAGAACCACACAGTCTTGGTACCGGAATTTTACGCCACTCACCCCCCCACCCCCACCCCCGATAAGTGGCTCTCAGTGCAACACTGTTCCACACTGTATGAGGATCTCCCTGTTGGTGTAAATAAACCTTTAGAAAAACAGGCTTCCAGCTAATTTGATAAGTCCTGCCTCAAATACATTGACATTTTTGAACAGAACCTTCCCTGTCCCTCTGTGTGGAGCTGTATGGCCATATGACAGCTGAAGAGAACGTGAGCTCTTTTTCCATTGTTACAGTGGAAAAGCAAAGATGTAAAAGAAAAGTTGAATGTTACTACAGAACAAAATAACAGACCATAGGCTACCTTGCCTATGGTAAAATCACATCATGCTAACATTTCATTCCTGGCAAGTCTGAGTGGCAGCTGCATACTGTGGAATTCTATGGGACAAAACCTGGACAAGGAAAATAGTTCTGCTGGGCTCAGTAAATGTATGAAAATAACCATAGTAGACACCTAGCACTAGTAAAGCCTGGGCAGAAACACAACTCCCAGATTATTCAGTGTTGTTTCCCTATTTATTTTTCAGAACTCTAACCGTCTTTCATCAAAACTTTATATAGGAAAGGGTTTTCATTTCTGTGGTGGTTAAGGAAAGACTGAAATGCAACCGTTGCACCAACAAAAGGCCCAATGTAGATAAGGCCTGATGCAATACCCTTCTAGAAGTCAGTGCAGCAAAACTGCATTATGAAGAAGGGATGAGCTGCCAAGATTAAGCCACACAATGCACCTGCTTATGTTTATGCACGGTGCTGCAGCTGGTGTCTATATATATCACAGACCTGCCTGCATCAAGTTCATTACCTTTGTTTTCATGCAGAAATCACTGTCCATGAAGAAAACTCGTGGCATTTCTGCGATTCTCTGATGAACAGTGTGATGGCTATATGTTGGAGCCACCATAAGACAGCAAGCTGAAAACAAATTGCTTAGATTTTCATGTCTCACATCTTTATCCCTCCACCCAGACAGAGCCTTATTCCTCAGAAGAAGGTTAAGAAGTTGACCAAATATTTCCTTTTTTATATTAAATGTTTATGTCCACCATGTTAAACAAGGACAAAAGGACTGGTTTTTCGCCCATGGAAGAACATTTAATGTCAAAACTTCATCTGCTGCGATAGAACTGTTTGAGGAAATTCCTGTTTCTGGCATGGAGTCTGCAAGAATTAAAAGTAATTCAAGAACTCACTGTTCCTTTCTTGAGATGAGTGCTTTTCCCCTCCATTCTTAGTTTCAAATGTAATAATTTATATTACAAAAGGTTGAGACATTTACCTGTTAAGAGGTAGTGACCAGCAAATGTTCCTTTGGGGAAACTGCCTAATCCCCAAACTCTGCACTGGATTTAAAAAACACTGCAGAACTCACTAAAGGAAGATCCAAATAACAAGCATTCAATCCCCCTATGTTCTAGCTTGAAAACTATAAGCATGCAACACCGAATAGAGCATTTTCCCCAGAGATCCTTACAAAGTCGACTGAAAGGACAAATCACATAGTGTTGGGGAAGCATTTTACCTATTAGCACTATAATACTGGCTGAAAGTTCAAAGCACTTTGTCTTCACAGTGGTGTAAGTGCCTCATAGTTGAGTTCCAGGAAGTGGTAGCTTACATGATCACAAAAGCTTTTTTTCCTCCCCGGTTTGGTTACATGTGTAGAGAATGATCTTTCCAATTTTGTGCCTTCAACTAACTCTCCATATAAGAGTTTGTTTTAGCCTAGAGTATCACAGTATCACAGTAATGATGAGGCTGGAAAAGATCTTAAAGATCATCCAGTCCAACCTAAAACCAACCTAAACATCTGACATCTAGATCATGCCACTCAACACTTCATCCACCCTTACCTTGAACACCTCCAAGGATGGTGACTCGACCACCTCCGTGGGCAGCCCATTCCAAAATCTGACCACTCTCTCAGTAAAAAACCTTTTCCTAATGTCAAGTCTAAACTTCCCCCAATGGAGCTTAAGACTATGACCCCATGTCCGACCACCACCTGACTACAACCGCCTTCTAGCTAGTTATAGACAGTGATAAGGTCACCCCTAGCCTCCTCTTTCACAGGCTAAACAGACCCAGATCCATCAGCCTCTCCTCATAGGGCTTTACCATCCTAGTTCCTCTTCTCTGGACTCATTCCAGCACCTTGACATCCTTCTTAAACTGAGGGGCCCAGAACTGAACACAATACTCCAGATGCGGTCTAACCAGTGTCAAATACAGGGGGAGGATTACATCCCTCGCCCTGCTGGCCACACCATTCTTGATGCAGGCCAGGATGCCATTAGCCCTCTTGGCCACCTGGGCACATTACTAACTCATGCTACATTTGCTGTCCACTAGTACCCCCAAGTCTCTTTCCACCCGAGTACTCTCTAAGAACTCCATTCCCAGCCTATAGTTCTGCCTGGGGTTGTTATAACCAAAATGCAGAACCTGACATCTAGACTTGTTAAAACTCATCCTATTGGAGTCTGCTCATCTCTCCAGTCTGTCCAAGTCCCTTTGCAGGGCCCTCCTACCCTCCAACAAATCAACACAGGCTCCAAGCTTGGGGTCATCTGCAAATTCACTCACGATGGATTCCAA
>VZRI01007001.1:152069-171912 GCA_013397515.1 Upupa epops | reverse complement strand
GCCAACTTTCAATCATCCGGGAACTCACCTGTGATTGTCGACATCTTTTAAATTATGGAAAGTGGTTTAGCAAGCTCATCCGCCAGCTCTCTCATCACTCTGTAGTGAATCCCATCCAGTCCCACGGACCTATGGTGATCCAAATGGATCAATAGGTCTCTAACTAGTACCTCTTGGATAACAGGGGAACTACAGTGTACCCTATCCCTGCCTACCCATTTAGATAAGCAGTGGTCCTGAAGACAGTCTACCCTGTTGTTGAAGACAGAGGCAAAGGAGGCATTAAGCACCTTTGCCTTATCCTCATCTCTAGTTACTAAATTTCCTTCCATGTCCAGTAAGGAGTGGAGGTTATTACAACCCCTCCTTTTTCCATTGATATATTTGTAAAAGTTCTTCTTATATTCCTTAACAGTAGTCACCAGCCTGAGTTTGAGTTGGGCTTTTGCCACCAATTGCCACATTTTAAGGATTTACGGTAGCTTTTGGCTACCGTATTGTACCCATTGTAATGAGTGATTGTAGGATACTATCTCACTGCTTAAGCTTTACTCTCATTCCTTCTCCCTACTTTATTGCTACACCTCCTTGCTTCTGGAAAGATCATGTGAAATTTGTGAAGGAGGAAGCCTCTTGTTTTCAGGGATCAGAAACATGTATACAAACACACCCTGTAAACTTGTAAGACTCAAGTGATGAGCACTTGTCTCTGATTAGCCTGTATCTTGGGCTATGCTACAGCAGTTCCTCTATTACCCAATGACCCTTCTGTAGCCAGGAAAAGGGTATCAGGAAAAGGTGAATGTACCCATGGGTTGAAATGAAAACAGATATTATGAAATAGCAAACACAATATCAACTATATAACCAATATGAAGTATAGAAAGCTATACTCAGCCCAGCAAACATACAGTGGCCACAACAAATAGGAGAGCAGTCCTTGGAACAAAATAGGAGGCAAGACGCTCTAAGGGTCATGACAATGAGGATGAAGAGGAGGATCATGAAACGCTCTCATTCTCAGCAAACTTTTCCTTTTATACTGAGCATGGTGTTTATGGGATGGGATTCACCTGTAGCCAACCAGATCCTCCTAGCTTAAGCTACTGACTGACCGAAAACCACTGAAGACCAGTGAAATCACAGAGGGCCTATGGTTCTAACCTAGTAAACCCAGGACATTTGAGTATATTCCTTATAAATTTCTGGTAGAAACATCCCAGAAAGGTCCCAAGCACTGGCTGCTCTTTCAGAAAAAAGAGACTACCAGAGCTATACTCTAAGGGAGAACATGAGCTGTTCTGGAAAGATCTATCACCCCAGCAGCTATTGCAACAGTAGGTGTAGAAAACAGGGAGACTACTTGTCGCCTAGCTCCCATTTTCTCTCCAACAGCAATGTTCTGAAGCAATAAGCAAACTTGAGCAAGCTTTTCTTTCCATGGATCTCCATGCATTTCCATGGAGATACTCCTGAATGTCTCCAGCTGGTGTCCTGGCTACAGTTTTGTTTCTAAAAGATGTGATAAATACCGTGACTAAAAACAACTAAGTTGTGTTTATTCTGAGGTGGGGAAGAAGTGGGGAAGAGTTGTGTAAAAGAAAAAAGAAATTCTAATATTATTTTGCTTAGTTTTCTAGGTAAAGCCCCCTTCTTTGTTAGTTTTCATCTGTTTCTCTGTGCCAGGGATCTTGGAATCCAGATTGTGCGCTATGGAAATGCCATTCTCAAACATTCTGTGAAAGAAAGAAATTTGCTGACGAGGAAAAACCCTTCCTGGTTTTACTCAGTTTGATTTGTAGTTTTGGAATGAGAGGAAGATGCTGGCCCTGCTGCTGACCTACATTACATGGACCACGCACCAAGCCTTCTGACTGGAAAACTCTGAGCTACCTAAAGTTCCTTCTCTTGTTTTTGTCCATTTTCTTACTGGAGACAATCCTGAGCTCAGAAAGCCCAGATTAAGTGCTCTGTTGTGTTCGCAAGTAAGTGCTTTACAGTTGCAGAAGCTGCAGTGCATGTGTTCAAAGGATGCCATATGAGCCATTTATTAACAATGAAAAATGAATGCACCATTTGTCAGGCTATAATTAAAACTGAAGAACACTATTCCAGTTTTCTCTCCCATTGTTATCCGGCTATTTGTATCACAGAGCATAAACAGCATCTTTGCCTTGTTACTCCTACCATGAACCCACAGCACATCAGATTTACAAGTAGGTATTGGTAGTAAATATTTCATGTTATGGCTCAATTATGCACCAATATCTCTGTAAACACATTGGCCCATATATGTAGGGCAATGGCCCACCAGCTTCCTACTTACATACATGTTCACAGGATTCTGTCTGCATACATAGACAGAAATACGAATTCACATCCCAACTCACCCCAAACCAAGATAAAAATACAATCGCTGCAATTGGGTTTTGTGTCTTTCTGAATTTCAAGAGCTCTAAAATACTACTGTGATTTGCAAGTCCACACTCCAACATTGTAAAAGCTCTGCACAAAAGCTATTTTAAACCATCAAAATACAAATGAATATATTTCCACTCTCTCCACTCACATCTTAATTCAAAACCAGATCATTTCCAAAGAAATGTTTTTTTTAAAAGTCTGAGAATCATAGTTTTCACTCAGATCCATTTCTGCACAATTGCCAAATATAACCATTATCAAAGATCACAAGCTTTATGATATTTTTAGTTGCCTCCTCGTCTGACATTTTTCCATTTGTTGTTCCTCCATTTCCGCCCCTTAAGGCAAGAGGGTTAGAAATGCCCTTATCTTTTACCTACACCAAGAAAAAGGATAGATCAGGATCCTGGCACAACTTCAAGGCCGAGGGAGGCAACTGGGGTGCAGAACGCCAAGGAGACAATTGGTAGCACAGCAGCAAAAATCTGCTATGCTGTTCTGAAGCTGGCTACAGTCATGGCCTTTATGCCCATGCAAGCTGTGGGGCAGGAACAGGGGACAAGTGCAATATGACCTGTCATCCTCCCCTGTCCTGCCACAATGCACTGAGCCAGCCTCGCTTCCCAGGGACTGCTCAGGCCACTGACACAGCACAGGGACTGGAACACTGTCTGGGTGACCCATTCCATGGGTTTCTGAAATTGGGCCACCTCTACTTTTGGCTTGATGGTGACAGAAATCACCAATGCTTTAACCCTAGTGGTATCTAGAGTGATCACAAATGCTTAAAGGATATAAATGAGCAGTCTGTATTTAGCTTTCACAAAACTGCTGCTATGTTGCAGAAACACAGCAGTCGTAAAACAGGAACAGAGCACCAGAGAGGCCTCTGGAATCAGAAGGAGCACACATTCCCATTCATTTCCAGTCATAAATCTCCTTTTCTATCATGGGTTGTCTTCAAACAGTCCTCATTGAAACCTAAAACTAGGAAAATTCACATCTTCATAGACACTTTCCTTCCTTGATACTAGAAGAATTACAAGAATGGACACAGATTCCAAACTCCAGATACGTGTCTGACATTAATACAAACTGATCCAAGAGAACAAATAGTTACCATGCTGGTAGGTCAATACTATGTCTTTCATGTGGATTAAACTTAAATCTTAACATGAAGGAAGCTCTAATTGAAATTGCACAACAATTCTAGAAATCAGAGCACATCTATACAATATAATAATTCTATTCTACAAGACACTGCCTCATCTTCCCTATAACAGCAGTGCCTGTGATTTCTAGATGGGATGTTTGAAGTCAATGGGTGTGAACATCAGTTTTTCACAGCTCCCTTAGAAGTCAGCAAGAATAGGAGTAGCGGTGCATAAAACGTAGAAGCAAGCAAAAAAGTAGCTTAGACTATTGGCAGGGCAAACAAAATGAATGTTTAGAAGACACTGAAGTTTGTCACAACTACCTGGCACAACCACTCCAAAATCACACTGAAATACATTGCCGCATCATTTCTCATTAAGTGTGGCCAGCAGAACAAGAGAGGTGATTCTGCTCCTCTGCTCTGCTCTGGTGAGGCTTCACCTGGAGTACTGTGTCCAGTTCTCAAGCCCCCAACACAAGAAGGACAAGGACCTGCTGGAATGTGTGCAGAGGAAGCCACAAAAACGATCAGAAGGCTGGAGCACCTCTCTTATGAGGACTAGATCAGAGAGTTGGGGTTGTTCAGCCTGAAGAGTAGACGACGCCAAGAGAACCTATAGCAATCTTCCAATACCCAAGAGAGGCCTATAAGAAGATTGAGGAATACTATTCACAATATCACACAACAACAGAACAAGGGGTCATGATTTTAAGCTGTAAAATATTAGATTTGGGATGGACATTAGGAAAAAGCCCTTTAATCTGTAGATGGTAGATCACTGGAATAGGTTACCTGAGAGAGGTAGTAGAACCCCTATCCCTGGAGATATTCAGGGTCAGGCATGATGGGGCTCTAAGCAATCTGTTCTAGTTAGAGATTCTAGCTTCCAACTCCATTCTGGCTATTAGGGGCCCTGCAGGTAGTTAGAGTGACAAAATATTTGGTATTGTTTCTAAAGCAGTAGGTATGCTGTGCAATCTGGATTAGCTGCATCTTTAAGTGCTATGGAACTGCTGCGGACTAAAAAGCTGCATTCCTTCAACCTGCTGTAGTGCTTTGGGTTAGCCATCAATTCCTTAGGTAGCAATAGCTTTGAAGGATCTTCCAGAACTTTACATTTGGAGAGATGTTTGCCACAGATGTCAGTGCAATGCAGTATCCTGCCACTCTGAGCACCACATGCTCTAGGGGCTATGTTCAAAACAGTCTCCTCCTTAGCTCTGCCCTATTTTTACTCTGCTCTGTTGCAAAGCACAACTTGCAAAACAATGCATAGCATCAAACTTCACAGAAGTTATCCTTAAAAAAGAAACAGCAAGATTAATCAGCAATTTTAAAAGATTTGAGGGCATATTAGTGAGCAGCTCTCTTATTTTTATTTACCACCAGCAAAAGACTAAAGCCCAAGAACACACTTCAGCATCCATATCTTGCAGCTCAATTTTTTCTTTCATGGCAAAAACCTTAAATCATTGTCTTGCAACACAGGACATAATCAGAGGAAGAGACAAATGCAGTGTCTCAGTTGAGACCATGGCAACAGTTAATTGAGCATTTAGTGACAGCAAGCAATTTACCAAGTACATTTTCACATAATTAAGCAGCAAACGAAACACAGTCCACAGGAGCTACACATTTAATTGTGTCAGCAGTTATATTAGAAAGCCCTTTACGTTTATATATGTGTACACAGACTATGTACTCACCGTACAGCAAGGCATGGGTGTTACGCTGGTCTCAGAACAACTGCTTTACAACCCCAGGCAGAGCAACCTTCCTCTCACTCTGATCTCGGGTAAGTCAGTGCTTCTGGAAGGTGGCCAGGCAAGATCAGATTCATCAGCCAATAAAATTGCCTAAAGCTGCCGTTCCACAGGAGACTGTTCCTCAGGCTGCAGACTCAGGAGCAGCCAATAAAGAAGGAAATAAGCATCAGAGTGTGAGCGAGCATTTTGTCCGGGACTAAGGGTCTGCTCTCCAAAAATCCAGCTTCCCCCTGCCTGTGCTGTTGTTCACAGTCATCCTGCATGAAAAACAACTAGCTCTTGACTCGCCTGGCTACAATAGCTGCATGGCTATTCCGAACGCTGACAAGAGGAAAGAAATCAGTCAAGCAGGTACATCATGTGCTGAGGAGTGCATCAGAAGCTGTAAATTCATGCTGTTGGTGAGGTACCACATCAGACTTGGCTTTATAGGGGCAGTGGGAATTATTACTTTAACAACACAGCATTTACTTGAGGACCAAATTATTGTTTGCAGTGGGCAGTGTGGCAACCACTGCAATCTTTCCTCTGTTTTACTTTCCAGAGCTGGACCTGCTGCAGTGGCTGCATGAAGCCATCCTGTCCTCAGACCCACGTGCTTGTCCTGGACGTCATCACCACTCAGAAGACACCTTGGTTTCACCATGACGGTTCTAAAGGAGCAGCAGTATATCCCAGCATGCAGCAAAACTTCACAGAAGTGATATTCAGAGCCAGCCGATATCCAGGGACAGCGGGAAAACCTTAGGTCTTGCCTCTACTAGGAAAACCAAAAAAGTCAGTCTCAATATGTTTTAGCTAACTTGCAGCAAATCGCAAAGATGACAAGGTATTTATTGCAGTGACAAATGGTCAGGAAGGGCCTCCAGAGGTCTTTAGTTCTAAATTACCACTATAAGGATGTCCAAGCCTATATGTCACTGGTTTGAAAATGGTTACTATGACAGCAGATGATCCATTTTGCTGTGAAACCCTAGTAAAGGAAAAGCATGGGTGGTCTCTCCCTTGCTGGCATTTAACTCTTCTAACTTCTTTGAGATTAAAACTGCTTGGATTGCTATCCACAGAAGTTTTGCACCAAGGTGCAAAGTTGACTGGCCACTGGATCTGAGGGCAATCCAGGCCAAGGCTTATGCTTCCAGAAACATTTGTTCCAGTCTCCTGACAGAAATTCAAAGCCAATACCATCTCCTCTTCACCAGAAGCACAACCTAATCTCAGCTGCAACAACTCTTTGGAAAGTTAAGACTCTGCAAAAAGCTACACTGCACCTTGAAATGGGAGAGGTTTCTTAACAAAAAAATAAATAAGGAAAAAAGTGACATCAAAATAGGGTCGGCAAGAGTGTCATTAACTATAACTGCTGTTCCCTTTCATGTGCCATTGCCTTTAGTACCTTCTTTTGATACAGATATATTTTCACTTATTTAGGCAAGTACTACTTCTGCTCGTTTTGCACACTGGTACTACAGACCTTTGGAGCACCACAGGCCAGAGATGTCAGCCACAGAGCTCTGAAGGCTGTCACACTGGAGGAACTGGAAAAGAAGCTCCTAAAGAGCCCTGTATGCTGAAATCAGGCAGAACAAAGGCACAGCCTAACTGAATTCAACAGCCTGGACTTTGATCTTTAAAAGCTCCATGTGCAAGCAGTTATGATCTCCATTTGCCTTTGATGTAAATTGTCACAGACCCACACCAATTCGTGCAAGCTTTTCCTCCAGCAGGGTATCTTCTGCTCTCTTTGTGAACCATGGAGTCTCATCTGAGGCCACTGCATGCTGCTGTATTCTTTGGCAGTGCACATACTGCCCTGAAAGTAATTACATCCTGGTGCTGTGAGAAGTGGCAGCTGAGGAAAACAGTGTCTTGTCTGCAAAGAGGTGCAGGACATACACTTACTGGGAGCAGCCATCTTATGGAAACTTAGGGAAATATAACAAGCAAATGAGGAACCCTGTACTTTTGGGATCAAGACAGCAAAAAGTAGCATAAGTCCAGGGCTACACCGGTAGCAGATGAAAAAGGGTTACCAAGGGCCAAGAAGATTACCACAGCAGCCTGCCTTCAGAAACCTCTCCATCTTCATATAGCTGGTAAAAGAAATATCATCCAGCCAGGCAGCTGTGCTAGTATCCCATTCCTCTGGCAAGCACTGGGTTGATTTATTCTGCGAGTTGTGCACACTGCACCAAAAACCTGGCAAATACCTACATTTTTCCTTCCTGCGTATTTGGAGTGTGGTCAAGGAGCACAGAGAGCTGCTAATGCATGATTCAGTTTATATTTCACTATAAACTTTAGTTTCAGTGTAGTAATGGAGAGCATTTTCTAAGCTGCTTTCTACACATATTTTAGGTGGTTTTGGCTCTAATTAATTTGGAACAGGGCAGAGAGTTAAAAAATTTTCCTTTTCTCTCTCACATCCATGTCCCACTTTATTTTTAAAGTGGTAAGACCCACCAGCAGAAGAAGAGAGAAAGAAAAAAAACCCCTAGCTGAATTAGAGACAGCTGACAGGGAGTTTCATCATCTCAGCTGTGTGCTCAGTGCTTTTCAGAACCCGTAGTATGAGTGGCCATGTGAATCAATGAATCACTTCAAGAGCTGCAAGGAAAAAATCCTACCAATAAATAAAAAAACAAGGAAAAACGCAGAACCCTGCTCCCCTGCTGAACCTGATCACTGAGGAATTTCCATAGCAAGCCTATGTTCTGCCTGGCCACAGCATATTTGTAATCCCTTCGGTGCCTATTACCCTTGGGAAGCTTAGGAACTTTCAGGGAAGTTATATGACTTTCTTGCTGATGGGGTTGCCCAGCAGCATGCAGGGAGCCCATGGCACTTGAAGAAACTGGAGTATATCTTTGCAGTTATGGCTAAAGTTGGTAAAACTGCATTGGGCTTTCTGTAACACAGGATCAAAAGCTGCTTCCCTCTTCCCCATCCTTTCCAGCACCTGAATAGGCAGCCACATCAGTGTCCTCTCAGTGAGGGCATTGTGCAGTCTTGCCCTTTTAACAGCAGTCTCCTGGGTTTGTGTATTTTATGGGCTTGGTACTTGCACTTTAAAATATTTATATTTATATAGAGAAAGATTACCTCAATGTTTAAAGACAACATACTGATTTTCGAGGGACAGCTAGGCTGCTTTGTAGCCAACATTTCACACCTAACTTTGTACACAAGTAACAGCAGGACAGTGTCACTTTCCATAGTTTTATCCTTTCTAGCCAGGAACTTTGTAAGACCACATACAGGAAAAAAGCAGGAAAACAAATAGAAGAGCTCACACTATCTTTTCCTCCACCTCAAATCTAAGCAGTCCCTGCTTGAGGGTACTGTTCTGACAATTGCATAAACATGGAGAAATCCAAACACAATCCCAGGTGAAGAACCACAATATGGACCAGAAAGTGTGGATCAGTCCTAGAACAGAAAAATGCAGCCTAGATAGTAACAGCAAGGACCATCCCGGTGGATTGCTACAGCCGTGAACTGTAAGATAGCAACAGAGAGGTCAGCAGTCAGCACATCTAGGGGTCCTCATCTTAAGGGGAAAGGCTGTTCTGTAGCAGGCAGAGCTTGCAAGGATAGAAAATAACAAAATGTGTATGAAGGGTAAAGAGGGTTTGGTGCTCAGCTCACAGAATATTAGCGGTTGGAAGGGACCTCAAAAGATCTAGTCCAACCCCACCTCCAGTAGAACACAGGGGATCATGTCTAGTAGACTTTCGAATGTCTCCAGAGAAGGAAACTACACAAAGTCTCTAGGCAGCCAGTTCCAGTGCCCTACCACCCTCACTGTAAAAAAGGTTTTCTAGAAATGACTATGTGGAACCTTCTATGCTCCAGCTCCTCCTGCCTTCACACAATCCCACTCTGGATGCAGCCCTGATGAGCAAAAGGGATGAAGCCAGTTCTGTCAATGTTTGTGTGTTAGAGCAGCTCTACCATCTCTCTGTAACAAACAACTTCTGTGTATGGTGTCCCATGATCTATTGTGACTAGCAACTGGCAGAGAAGGAGACCTTAAGCAGCTCCTGATGGGGAAAGGCCTCACTGTGTTACTCAGAGCTCCCTCTGACTCAGGTAAGAAAACTTTGCAAGTCTAATAACACAGCTTTTAGCCTGTAGTGTTATTTTGAGGAAAACTGAATCCAAACAGGGAAGAGGCAGAGGTTTTATTTACACGCACACCACCTTTAACCAGTCTGACACTGCGATGTTGAACTGATGCTCTCTGGCTGGCAGCCTCTTACCTCCTGTAATGAAGGCAACATCTTAAAATAGAAATTTTTTATGCTGTAATAGCAAATACATTTTGAAAGGAAGAAAACATTTGGGGAAATGGGGATTAGAAAAGGCTAGAGAGAGTCAATACAGGCCCCTCTGTTTCCATGGAATTACCCTGCCTGCCTTAACTGCAATCAAATTGCAGCCCAATGACTGGGCCAGCTAACAGCATGGGAAATATTGCATCAGATTATGAAATAGGAAAGTAGAGCTAAATGAGGAGGAAGATCTCCCAGGTGGGAAATGAACTGGCCTGGGACCCAGCAGGAGCCAAATTTATTTTCCAGTTTGGTTGCTGATTTCTGTCCCACTCTAGGCAAAACCCATAACTGCAAGGGGGAGGAGATCTGTATAAATAAATCAAGCATTTTAGCGAACAGCTGTTTTGGCATAAATACCTTGTCAAATCCCATTTTATGCTCGTTGAAACAAACTTTACCCACGCTTCCTCTGCTGCTGCTGCGCTTGGACTAATTTCCATGCATTATGCGTGTTGCTCCATCTCTGTGTTTCATTATTCATGAATCCTCCCTTTCCCCTTTCACGTGCACAAGGATCAATCAGTACAATTCATCAGCTCAAGCCCTTCATCACCAGCAGCTCTCAAGGGCAGGAGCCTGCGGCCTGGCCCAGATCTGCGAGCTGTTAAGTGATGCCACAGAAACCCAAATCCTGCCTGTTTGCTGACTAGTTTGGGTCAGGCCTCGGGGAGGTCTGTGTTAGCCCGGGATGCTGATTTGGGAGATGTCAGACTCCCCGTGGGCTCCTTAACAACCCTCCTGGCCCCTGAGCAGTGCTGCAGGCACCCCTCAGATTGTGCAACCACCAACGTGCACCCCAGAAATGCCAATGTGAAGTCTGAAATAACCTCCCCTCCCCCTCAAAATGGTGGGGGACCCTCAGAGCCGCCTCAGCGTCCCTCTGGCCTGCCCTAGGGTAAAGGGTAACACCAGTTTTCTCACCTGGGACAGGAGGCCTTTCTGTTCTCAGCTCTTCATTTCTGTAGGAAAAAGTCTGAAGAAGAATAGGCTACTCAAAAACTACTCACTGCATCGCACCAGAGCCGGCCGTGGCCTCAGGGCCAGGCGCAGCTGCAGCAGGGCTGGGCCTGTGCTGTATCCAGCAACGGAGCCAGAGGGTAAATCCGAATGCGACAGCCAGGCCAGACCACCACCTGGAGCTAATGGTGCCCAGGCTTTGGCAGCAGAGGGGCCAGCGGATCTCAGCCAGTGTCCTGAGGGGAGAACAGGACTGAGAACAAAGGAGCAAATCTAAGACCGGAGAAAGGAGCTGTGGGCAGATTTTATTTATTTATGGATATCCAAACCCCTTACAACCAGTGACACACTGATTTTCCTCAAGCTGAGTCAGTTTTGTCCGTGGAGAGGCTCCCTGCCTCTCTTCAGCTCAACCATTGAGCTTTTCTATCTCATTTACTCCTCCATGCTCTTGGTGAAGAGGGGTGAGAGAGCAGCTGGGTGGGGTCTCCAGCTGCCGAGGTCAACCCACAGCATATTGCTAACAAACTACAAGCCTTGTACTTGTTTTCTCTCCTGTTAGATCCACGAGTGTTTCTCCACTATTTATTCTTTAGTTTTACTGTATGTATTTTTATGGGCTACATAAGCATTTTGCCCATGTGTTTCACTCTTTCTAGCACACTCAGGTTTCCTCACATCCCTGTCTCAGGGTACATATCCTTAGCATAGGAAGTACATCTTTGCTTCCACAGTAGCACCATCTCTCATGTTTAGTCTGCTGTTTTCATGGATTTTTAATGCTTAAACCCATGGAATAAGGTATTACAGACAGCACAGTAGTCTTGAACTCCTCCATGGAGGAGGCATCTACCACCTCTTCAGGTAATCTATTCCAGAGTCTCTCTGCCCTTGCACTGCTTTAACTCATGTATGTACTCAACAGGATCATTCATGGGCACTGTGAAGCCTTCCTAGGAATGAAACCTTTGACACCAGTCTGGTCTTTCCCAGTCAGCTGCTCAGAATACAAGTCCATAGGCAGAGCCAGACTTAGGAAAAGTAAGAAATTATTACTGGTTTCTGCAATTTAAGTACCAGAGACCATTACTGGCACTGTATTCCAGCCCTCATTTCCAAACAGCCAGAGACTTGTGTTAAAAAACCCCCTTTTTCCTCGTTTTCCTAACAGTGCTGTCACCTGCTGTACTGCAACTCCAGTTAGCCCAGAATGCCTCAGTCAGCATCATCAGTGAATGCCTTCAGTAAGACATATTTTTTTCTTTTCCCAGGGCTCTCATTTGAAGCCAAAAACCAATGTGTTAGCTGTCTCCCATTTCTCTCAGAGTGTGTGTAAAGACATTGCAATACAGTTTCTGTTTTACTTTTTTGGGTTCTTTTACTTATTTTGGGATTTTTCCTATTCTTGTTGGTTTCTGGTTGGGTTCAATAAATTCTTTACTTTTTAGCAAAGTTGATTCATTGCTTGTTGAATTCTCTGAGAGCTGGTAGGTGTGCTTGGATTGCAGACACCAAGCTAGAACCAACTGAGACTTTCATTCTAATCTGGGACACCTTTGAAACATCCTCCCCACACCCATTAGCAGGCAGCAGGCCTGCATTTACACACAGGATGCCTGCTTTTGGTTTACCAGCAGAGCAGGGTGGATTGGAGGCAGCTCACAAACCCCTCCTTGACACTAACAGGGTCAGCTCCAAGGCAGGGGAGGGATATGCCTAGGGTCTAATGGCCACTATGTTTTCCATTTGCTTTCTCCCTTTGCCATTAAGTAACTTAGGAGTAGCTGACATTTCATTTAACTATATGAATTATTTTTGGTTTTCCCATCCGTTGCAGCCCTGTTGTATCTCCTGGTTTCCTGGGCTCTGGCTCTGCTTGGTGAGGAAGGCAGTAGGTTGCTCCTGATGGCCAGCCCCTGGCACTATTGCATAGCCAGGCACATCCTCAGTGACTAATTTACCCCAAACCTCTCCTCCCCCACCTACAATCTTTGGCACCACCAAGTCTCCATAGCTTGGCCACCCTCACAGCTGCTGCCCGTGTCTTGACACAGCTCCAACCCCAACTCATGTTTCAGTTTTACAGCTGAGGTTCTTTTATCACTGTAATTAGTCAATTGATTCACCATGTGTGAATACTGAGCCATCCTGAGACTGACTTCAAAGGACTTCTGTCAGATTTGTCACCAATAATTAATCCATCTGCAGCCAAGCAGACTGTGCTTTTGATCAGGAATACGTAGTTGGCTCCTGACCATGGGCCAAGGAAAACCCCAATTCGATCACAGCACTAGCAGATGTCTGACAAGCATGGGAAGCTCGCTTCATTTTTACTTCGAAGTTCCTGTCTTTCAATCATGGGAAAGCCTAATTTGGCTACCAGCACATAAGAATTTTCCTTACATACCAGCAAAGTTAAAAGGCCACCATCAGCTTGGAGCCTTCCCTATAAAAGCTGATGAGCAGCTCCCTACTACTCTCACCCTGCTGGTTTCTGGTACTGTCCCAGGCTATTAAGATATTATACTAGTCACAATGGAATTATTTAACTATGTGGAAGTGCTCTATTTTCTCCTCTGTTTTGTGAAACAAGATGATGTGGCACAGCCTCACTTTGCAAACATCTGCAGGTCCACCTGCAGTGAAACATGCTGGCTCTCCCCACCACCACCCCTCAGCTCAGTGTTCTGCTTCTCCAGCCCCGAGGAAAGCAATTCAGCCCCACAGCAAGACTGGTGGCAAAGGAGTTAGTTCATTTTGCCAACCCATTTGTGCTAGTTCAGAGGTGATTGCATGGCTTTGTGGCTTTGTTAGTGATACTAACAGCCACTGCCCAGGCTTTGAACTGCCCACAAACCCCTCCGACTTTATTCCCACTGCATCCGTTTTGCTCAAAAGGAACCACTTGTGAACATTTTGAAAAATTATACTGTCTAATGTCTCCTAAAAATCTCTAAGGAATCTAGAAAATGGTAGACAATTAACAAATGCATCCTGTAGGGTGGTCATGGTCATCATGCTGCTGCCTTGTGCCTCACTCACATGCTGGTTATATTTGATCTCCTGCCTTTGGTCACAGTATCACAGTAATGATGAGGCTGGAAAAGACCTTAAAGATTATGCAGTCCATCACTGATGGCAAAACTGTCATCAGGAGATGGACCTTCCTACCTCAGCAGCTCTGTCCTAGTCCAGAAAGCAGCCAGCTTCAGTCTTCTAGAGAAATTCTGCTTTTTCCAAAAGAGCAAGGTTCTTGGAAGTTGAATTTTTCGCTGAGTCAAAGCCCAGGAAAAACTAGCATTGTGTTTCTCTGAGCATAGTGACAGCAGCTTATGCAGATGGTGGTGCTGGTGGTTGTTTTCACACAGATTCTAGCTCTACCTTGTACAAACACGACATTATTGATCACTTTATGTAATAAACTGCAATTACAATTATGTTTCATCTGGAAACAATCAACCATATTGTATAGAATAATAGTTCCTCATACTTCCAATATAATTTGAAGCCAGTGGCTTCAAGAGAGACTCAAAGCTCTTAACTGGTGATAACATTTTGCCTTCCTCAAACTGATCTGTAATATTTCAGCCTGCCATACACACCTATCCCAGGCAACTACACAAGATGGATGCTCAGTGCAAGGCTCTTTAGGAAACATCTCTGTGTATTTTCCACTGCTTCTTAGATAAGGCCCCAGCTCAAGTTATAAATCAGGTAGGAGAATACTGTGGGGGAAAAAAAAAAGTCTTAGATGTGTGGACCTGTTTCAGTTCCAAAATCTACACCAAAGAGAGTTCTCAGGGTAATTTGTCTTCAGTTCCAGATAGCTCCCGTTACTGTCTACAGGAATTATAAAGGAACACTGGTGATTGACATCCATATATATTCAAAGTCCCTGTTCTCTGTCCAACCATTTTCTAACTGGCTGCCTAATTTTACTCAAAAAAAAAAAAAAAGTAAACTGGCTTTGCCAAGGACACAAGCAAGCTGTTAGTTCTGGATATGCCATGGTTCGCTCTCTTGTCTTATTTGCAAGTGTCAGGAAGCAGACATAAGGTCGTGTGTTCCACACGTGACTGAAACTGGTATTTTCTTTGGATTTCTCAGTATTTCAGTCTCCCTGACTAAACACACACTTTAAAGAGACAAAAATGGAATACACTTTTACATTTTGATGGAACCAGTCAAGGTTCACCTTCACTTTAAATAGCTTTAAAAAAATGTTCAAAAGGTAAAAAAATAAAATGGAGAGAAATTCCAAAATATGGAACAGTTCAAATTCTTGCTTGGTGGTATTTTTAAAAGGCAGAGCTTTCTAAAGCACTTAGAAATTAATTTTCAAGATACCAAGTGGCAACATCTAGTGTCTTAACAGAAATAACGTGATGATACTAACCTGCTGGCAGTGAGCCTGACAGATAAAAAGCTAATGGTCTCCCTGCAGCTAGCACTATGCAATCTATTTTGCTGGCATCTCAGCCATGTTTTAGGAGATTATCATGCAGTAGAAAAACAATAGCTTTAGACATGGCTTATTAAATTACAGTGGTTTTAAAGGTTTGATTGATCCTTACTGTTTAGCCATTTTCCTCAGTATTTGCTAACTGGTCTCCAGAATTCATCTTTCCTCCAGCACATACCCACTTGCCAGTGCTGGGAGCATTGCTCAGGCCATAGCACAGCAGCTGAGAGCTACTCAGCCCAGTTAAACCCTGCTCACAGCCCATCCTCTATAGGACTGCAGCTGATACATGAACTTGGGAAGTCTGGATCTGAAGTGCTATTTCTAGTTCTGATTTATTCCTCATACAAAAGCAGGAGGGTTTATAAGCAGCTGAGTAGCTGTCAGTGCATCTTCCAGTAGATTTAGAGCATCATCACACCAGTCATCTCCACTGTAGATATGCTTGTAGAAAAAAGACACATTTGTTACTGGAGCTCTGCAGCGCAATCTTGCTGTTTCAGGAGAGAGAAGTCAGTCAGCAGATGCTGCTGAATGCTTTAAAAAGATACATTACATAGGTCCTGCGGGAGCTGTTAAAGAGGTGTGGAAGAATCACAGTTAGTGTTAAATACACACACATAAACAGATCCATGACGTGAAATAAGCCTTTTAACTGTTACTCACATTCAGAACAGTACAGGCAGGTGTGTCATTGGTTGCTCTGTCTTTACTGGCCCATCTCCACTGCATGCAGCAAGCCTGTAAGTCAGATACTGCTGGGAACAGCCATGCTCGACTGATAAACTGGGAAATGAGCACATGGCTGGTAATGCTGAATAAGCAGCTTCAGCCTGGTCTAGGCCAGAAGCCTTACCCCTTGGACTACAAGTACACTGGAAAGCATCTCAGTATCAGCAAGACATGAGTGCAAGAGCATTTGCAAAGGAAGCAAAGGATTATTTGGCATTGTCAGGCTGAACTTCTCAAAAGAAGCATTTGATGAACTGTATAGACAAGCATGAGGTTCTCAGCCCCTGTGAGCAGGTAGGCAAGCAGCCTGGGCTTAGCCACTGACACAGGCTAGAGCTGCATGACACAGCTTTGCACTTAAAGTGTTGGGAAGAGGAGAAGAAAAGAGCATAAAACAGCATATGGGACAGAGGGAGGTTATCAGAATCAGGTAAGGAAGAGTAAAAGCGAGCAGCCTGCCAAAGCACAGTGGTATCATGTGCCATCTGGAGGCTTAAAACAGAATGAACAGGCTGTGCTGACTTTGGGAGTGACACCATCACCTTTTAGGTTTGGAAAGTCAGAGGTAAAACATGAGTTAAAGTAACTTGTTGGGGATCAGACTAGACTACCTGTTCTCAGTAAGAGGGGCTGCCAGCAGATGATGTCTAGTAATTTTAGAATCACACAAACCCAGGAAAAACCACTCGAATGAATAAATAGGGTTCTGCTAATAACAGAGACCAAGAAGAAGAGGCCTGGATCCTGAATCTTTTTCTTCAGACCTAAGAAATAGTCTGAGAGGGGCTCCCAGCTTTTTCCCCTTGCAAGATACATAAACAACAAAGAAGGAGGCAGCTCCTCCTGATGCCTCCACATAAGGTTTTCTGTTTCATTTGCACAATGGGGGGTCAGCACTACGCAAAGTGCCTCAACAACCCAAATGGAGGGAAAAATGGAGCAAACTACAACATGTAAGGGAGACACTGCTTGGTATCAACTCTATACACTTCTGCAAAGCCAAACCACTACCAAGCTGAAGACTCCCTGAAGCAATGCCACAATGGCTGGGATGAAGGAGGTACAGTCACTTCTCCAATGGGCCCGAGAAGTGAACACTGTACCTACCCACCTGAGAAGCAAGTAAACCCTTGCCTACTCCACATTCTACTGGACAGAAGTGATTTCAACTGGTTTTTTTTCTGTAGTCTTTATTCAGACCATTCAGGAACCACTAAGACTCAGCATCTTTGCTATCACTAAGAGGCTGCTTCTTTTTGCTTGAGAAAAGCAGTGTGTGCAAAGTCTTCAGGTGTTTTTTCCTTACTAGATCCCGTTTCTGACGTTCTTCTGCAAGAACATTCACATCTGTTCATCTCCAAACTCCATTTGCTGCCTGCTAATAGACAACCAGGAAAGGAATGCCAGAGCAGCAGTACTTCTGACTATGTTCCATTTATTAAACAAAGAAGTGTTGCATCCTCTTATGTCTGACTTCCACATTCTATACAGCAGTAAAACCAATACCTGACAGGACCAGGCACAGAATTTTATTTCCAGGTATGCAGACTCAGCTTTATCCACGTGAACAGATTAACACTTCACATGGCAGCCAAAACAGTTGCTTGACTGAGGTTCTAGTATTTCAAACCTGGGTGATTTAAGGAAATATAAGAATTTGTCTCTGAAAGTCTCCCAGGGCATTGATTGCCCCTGGCAGATGTCACCTGCTGCAGGTCCTGCACGTCAAGATTCATTGTCAGAGTTTCTCTTCTGCAGTACGAGTCTCACCCCAATAGCACTCTTTACAACCACTGGGTGGCCAGCGCATGCTTCCAATGGCAGATGATGAGACAATCAGGCTTTGCTCTTCCCATCTCCCCATGCAGTCACTTCAGAAACAGAGTCAGTCACCACAGAGGATCACAAGATTCTACACTAAGTGCCAGCACCTTGTGATGCATTTGAGAGCTTCTGAGTGCCATTATCACCCTCCAAGCATGTGATCCTCCTTGATCAGGAATGATTCAGATGAGAAACAGGAATGAAAGTGGCTATTTTGGCATTTTATTTAAAAGAAATTAAAAAGAAAACCCCAAAGAAAGAAAAACAAGACAGAATGTACTCTAGGATGATGCTTTTTAATTGTTATTTTTATATCTTTAAAAACAAATCAAAACATTAAAAACATTATAGACATGTGCTGAAAATTCCTGTACAACAAATACGAAAACAATAAAATGTGTACATCATTTAAAGATATTCAACAGTTACTTATTTGAAACACATCATTTCCCTTCTTAAGCAGGCCCCAAATGGGAAAAAAAGAGGAGAACAGAAAGGCAGGAGACATCAGTGTCACACAGTAGAGCTTTCAGCCTGAAAAGCAGACAGCTTTAGAGAAGCAGCAGTGAGAAAACAGTGACCAGAAAGACAGACCTCAGCAATTATAACACAGAGAACATCAGAAGGCAGGAAAGACAATTTGCAGGAATTCAAGTCTTGACCAACACAGAACTACAAGGTAGTGGAACATTACCTTCAATCGTCCTCTCTGGCCAAATTCATGCTACATGTTAAAGCCTCACCAACTTTCTCCACCTACACCCTGGGATCAGCAGGTCATGCATTTCAAACTCCAGTCTCTTCTCACAATGAGTCATTTTGGCAAAGTACACTTAAGAGTTGTGTCAGAAATGGACGCTTATTAGATGATGACTCAAGTGAGAATCTGGTGCCTACTTCCAACTCCCAAATAATGGGACAGATACATTTGTTTTCTGTAAGAGTGTCTCAATAGGGTTAGGCAGAAACACACGCCATTCCAGCATGTTTTCTGATGTTCTGCTGCAGTATAACACAAGCACATGATCTAGCACATAAAAGTTGTCACCCCTCTCTGTGCTATACAAAACTAGGGCCTTCTGAAGCAAGAGAACATTTGCTACCCCCTAAGGGAGTAAGTTCTTGGGACCCCTGGAATACTGAATACTGGCTCTGTGCTCTGCAGAGATGTGCAGTAATTAAAAGATTAAGCAAGAAAAAGAATATCTTCACTGTAAAGAGTAGAATTTCCTCCATCTCAGTTCCTCTGGAATTGTTTGGTTTGGTCCAAGTGACTTATCTTTGTCTGACAACAGCTTAGGAAAAATGACAGGTGAGTGATCCACTATGCGGATTGCCAGTTTAGACAGAGTTGGGTGGGACCCTTAACCTTACATTGGTTTGAGTTTAAAAATAAAAAAAAAAAAAAATTTCAGAGACAGACAGAGAAAAAAAATCAAGAACCCACAAGTGGCTGCTACAAAAAACCCCAACAAACCCTAAAACCCCAAAGGTGCAGTGCACTGTGGTTTGTCCTCCAGTTTTGCTCATACACAGCACACCACAATTTCACCCAAGGCTGTAAAAAATTCCTCTGGCTATCTGTAAAGTTACAGATGTGCATCAGGAATCCCTATATTTTCATTCAGCAGACAGTGGATCCACACAAGGTATCCAGGTTCCACTGCAAAGCTACAGTTTCTGACAATTCTGATAAAACAAACAAAAACACAAACAAAAGCAGCAGCAGAATTCCAGGAACTCTGGTTATTAAACCTTCATAAGATTTTCACCACTTCATAGCTATTCTATAGCATTATTCATAAACTTCATATTCACCTGCAATGCAACCAGTGCAATGATCTGAAGTCCAAAAAAACAATAAAAAAATATCACTCCCTCAGCAACTTAAGATGTCCTTCATGGGTAATGCCTTTGAAAGTCTAACAGCTATGTACCAGCAAAATAAATCCAGTCTAACCCTTGACTTGTAAAATCAGCAACCAGGGGTTTTCTGCTCATTGTTCATTTTTAAAAAGGATCAGTTAAAACAGCAGCAGTACATCACAAACAGTTATAAAACACGGTATTAGTGAGATGCAGGCAGGCAAGATGTATCTCAGTTTTGAATGGCTAAATCAACTAAGATATTGGTCTTTACAGCAGAAATTTGGTTTTGGTAGAAATAGTAAAGCCAGTTGATCTGTTT
>VZRI01007001.1:99388-151419 GCA_013397515.1 Upupa epops | reverse complement strand
AAAAAAACCAACAATGATAACAAGACACCAACCTGAGTAAAACTCTATTAGGATAGAGTGATCATTATTCAGTAAATAATATATTGCACCTTTAAATAAATCATTATAAGCCATATAAAAACGGAGTATCAACCAGGAACAGGGNACTATAGTTAAGTTTGACATAAGCCTTATTTAAAAATCTGTGTTCTCATTAAGACTTTCAGTACAAAAATAGAATCTCTGCTGGTTTTTTTTTTCTAGAGTAGCAACTAGAAAAGGCAAAATTTCCAAGTATAAATGTCCATTTGAAGGAGCTGTTTCTACTCCTTTCTTAAATAAAAAGGAACAAAGAAAAAAAAATAAATCAGAGGCACATATCAATCAGCTAAGTAACCAGATACAGTAGATAAAATATGTTCCTGAAACCTATAATTAAATATATTTAAAACAGCCCACAAGCCTGGTGTCTGTAAATTAAATCATAAAAAAACTGTAATAAAAAGCTTCTGTTATCATTTTAATATTTAAATTCTAGTTCACTGTTCATACTGCAAATGCTATTTCAGTATTGTTAAATTCCCAAGAAAAAGCAAGATTCCTCTGTTAACTTCAAATAGTTTTGCTTGCTTGTGGACTTCTGGTTTTTTTATAATACCAGTCTGCAGCTCCTGCCAGCACTGCTTTTCCTCCTGCCAATCACACCTTCGAAGGCAGACAGAACTGAAGGAAGCCCGACATAAGACACTGCACACAACTCCAGAAAACATGAGTAGAACATCTCCCTTTCCTCTGTGCAGTTAATACCACCTGGAGACACTGCACTGCTTGTCAAGCTACACATGGTAGCCATTGGCTTTCCCAAAGCCTGTCCCAGGTGTGAAGTTTTCATAGATTGCCATTGCTGTCATGTTTTGGTAAATAAGATCAGTTTTCTTGTCTTTCTGGGATTTAATAATATCCATAACACACTGGTTTAGGAAGACGTACTGGTCCTGATGAGAGAAAAAGAGAAGGTAATGCATTTCTAGAAAATACCTGCAAAAATACCTGACTCTGGAATTAATTCTGTTCCTTCTTATAGGTTTGGATTAACTGCACTGACTTATCACAAGAACGTTTTTCAGATGTTCTACATACAGTTAATAGAAAATAGGGCTGGAATGAAACACATGATGACATCTGATCAACTGCTTTAAAAAAATTAGGATCAGATTTACTGTCATGTCTTGCATCCTCTTAAAAGATTCTCATGATGGAGTTTGTCCAATGTTTTTCCCCACACCTTTTTAGATCTAAGTGATCATTTCAGCAGGGACATGTGTGCTCCTGCAGAACACAAAAGGAAATAGTGCATGGAGACCAGTTGCCTGAAGATAATTCTGGCTCACAGCTATGAGAATAAATCCCACATGGGTAAAACAAGCTGCAAATTCCACTTTTCCAACTGCAGATACATGTTCTGGACAGTACTCTGTAAAGCAACTGTTTGGACATAGTGCGGCTCCCAGCTGCATGTATTTATATGGGAAGAAATGAGCCTGGAAGGAATACAATTAAGTAAAGAGTTTCAGATTGCTTCTTAACATCCTCTTGCAACTACGAGCTACATCTTGAGTCCACCCTTCCTGCATTATCATGTACATTTGGAAAACATGCTGCTGGATGGAATAGTGCCTCACCTCTGTTTGCACCATTAAAGGCCGATGCATGCGAAGATCATACACAACTCCATACACATCCACAGTGTTCTCCATCTCTATCTGCTGAATCAGGCGGTCAATGGCAATAAATGTTCCCGTCCTCCCAACACCAGCACTGCAACAATACAAGTAAGCTATTTACTGCTTTCACTCAAACACCTGCTCACCAGTGGTCTGATGAAAAGCTAGTGAAGTTGTTAAGATGTTTTCTCTAATTTCAGTGGCACAGGTATCAAAAAAAGTTTTTGCAGCTCAGGGGGGTGGTTCTTAACATAATCAAGACTGAGGAAGGCAATGCTTCTGGGATTCCTAGCCTTCTACTTGCAAAAATTACACATAAAAGCACTTGAAAATGCAGTGTTTCCAGCTCAATTTTACAGAGCAGGAGAGACAGCTTATTCGTTTTCTATCCTGTACCTCACTGTCTATGCTACAGAATCGTTGTTTTGATTTGGCAGGGTGAACAGTCCATGTGCTTAAGCAGAGAGAATTTTCTTTCTATTTCCTAGGCACATTGAGAAAGAACTGTTCTTAAAAAAGCAACAAGCTACAACTATGTCTAACACACTAAACACAATCTAGCATGTTCTGCCTACCTGCAGTGCACTAGCGTAGGACAGTCTATTGGATTTTGAGTGCTGTACGTATGAACAAGGTGTCTGAAATTGATGAGGAGGTCTGTTGTCTCTGGCACACCATGATCCGGCCAGGAAGTGAAATGGAACTGGCGCACCGTATGGCTGTCTGGCGTGTTGGACTAGAGGAATACACATTCAAAAAGAAAACTGGTTTCAGAGAAGTAATAGTAGGGCTCCTGTCACATGTCCTGAGCATAGGTGAACTTCATCAAAGATGCCTGTTACAAACTGTGTAGTCATTCCATCAATGATATTTCAGTTTCCCTCTTTCTTCCACTCTGGTAAAGAGCACTATGAAATAATTCCTTTTACTTCTCACTTTACTCCAAGATCATCCCTGTTGCTTGACACATGCTGGGGCTTACTGTTCACTCTAGCAGGCATTACAGGTGTCTGCATAAGTGTTGGTGCAGGTAGGTCTCAGGGAAAGATTAGCTGCAGGATCATTGAGGGGCAAACAGTAATAACATAAGTTGACTTGACCTTGCTGCCACAAGACAGGTCTTACATACAACTCAGTCTCATCTGTGGATATGACACTAAGACATTGCTATGAGAAGCCAGGGTGCAGGAACAAACATACACATAAACATTACAGGAGTCTCATCACTGGCAAGTAGCATGAAAGACTTGAAATAAAGGCTTTTGGCAGAAAACAGACAAAAACATTCAAAAGCTTCAAATTAAAATAAACTACTCTTATTCTTTTCCCTCAGAAAACTTTAAATTTGATTTGTGAAATGATTTTATCTGTCACTCCACTCTGGTGTTGCTCAGCATGTAAGGTGATAAAATATTTCCACATTACTATCTAACACCTGAGGGGGCATACTCACCTTTTCTACAGTGAAGTCTCTTATTGTCCATTCTGGAAGGACAATCTCAGAGACGGTTGTCACAACAATGTCACCATAGCTCTTGGTTTCTTTATCTGGCCAGTATTGCTCACATTTTGTCTGAGAACAGAGTTTCAAGGTTAAAACACTTTGCACAAGGCCACAAGGCAACTGACTGCTGATTTTAAATAACGCAGCCTGGAAGCAGGGCTAGAAAGCACATAACCAGCCCCAATGACTTATCCCAGGGCATGAGAAGCTCTGTCAACATCATTTCTTAGAAGAAGAACCCACCCTTAAAGACAACAATTCCACAACCTCAGAATCTTCCCATCTGTTCCGGTACTCAGATGATGTAAAAACCAGAAAAAGCTAAAAAAAATCTATAATAAATTTGCTTATTTAATTTAGAAAATAGTTTAAAAACCTCCTGATAGTTTTTGCAAGTGGTCAGTCCCTGCTACAGGAACAACAAAACTGGGAGGGATCCAACAGGATTTCAGAGTCAGTTCAGTTTTAATAAAAACATACCCGGGCTTGTTCAACACATTTTGTCAACATAACAATAGAGTAGATATTCTTTTCCCAGATCATGCTCCAGAAGTCTTCTACAGTATTGGGTAAAGGACCCTGTGCAGCAATAAATGCCTTCTTTGAGTTATAGCCCTAAGAAGAAAACAAAACTAATATATATATATATGCATATAATATGCACACATACATGCATCAGTGAGACATACAAAGCCAATCTCAAATATCATAATTCATAAAATACACAGTATATTTCATGTAATGAAGCAACTTACAGGTATGTAGCTTGCATTAATATAATCATCAGTGACAGAGCTTTGATCTGAAAGTTTAACACGAGAAATATCATCTGTGAGAAGGAAAAGAAAATACTGTATTTTAGAAATAGAAGTCTTCAGCAGAATCCTGCTTGTCTAATGCACGACTCCTTAATAACGAAGTTTTAGAACAATGTGCATTTTAACAATATGAACATAACTTCTGGAATCTTAAACAGTTGTAATTCAGAACTTTAATAGGAAAAGCCTTCAGAAAAAGTAAGTGGCCAGGACAAAGATTCAGAATGCTCAGATTTTGTTCAAACATGGCTGGTTTGTGCATATTTATGCATTTTTAATCCCACAAAAAATATACTAAAGTTTTAAATGCTGGTGAAAAATAAGTAAATTGTCTCCTGCTGCCACAGCATTTGAGGGTTTTCCTCAAAATATCAATCAGTACGTGTTACTGTTCTACTTCCAGTTCCTTCTTACACACTGCAGTGCTGGGGTGCCCACAGGAAGCTTTATGGGTTTGAGACTGTTCATCTGACAAGCTGTCCATCATGCTCTTCATATTTCTCATAGCCCTGCACATCTATCTGTCCACAGTAAACTGTTAACCTTTAGTTGTTTCAAGCTCAACTGCATATTTCTCACAAATGAAAAAATAATTATTTAAAGGAAAGTTCTCTAAAGAGCTTTCCTGAGTGAAAGTTTAGGAGCTTTAGGGAACATTCCTTAGGGAAGGCTCTTTAGATTTGCTTCAACAGTGATTTTTTGTGACAGCAAGCTGCACACACTTATTCATTTGGAAACTGATGATGTTAATCCTGCTTTGAAAGCTCTGGGTACTATTAAAAGGCCAGATTAGACACACCCAAGTTTTTCACTTAAAAACTCAACCAGTAGAAGATGAAAACTGAAGGGAGTAACTCACATGGTAAGACGTTGTTGTATCTATTTTTCCCTCTGTTCTCAGCAAGTTCAGCAGCAAATTTGGGCTGGTGAACACCAACAGATTTGAGTTCCTACAGTAAAAGAAAGACTGTAAGAACCCTGGTTCAGAAATCTTATATCAGAGTAGAGCAGTCAGATACTCCAAACACTCTTGTCCTTTGCTATAAAAGTAAACATGTTAAATGAGAGGGAAGACAAGGAAAATCACCTTTTTACCAAAGCAACAGTGGGCTGAATCTGATAGAAAATTGATTAATACAGAATGGAGAAATAGTAACACGCTTGAAACCCAGGCTTTAGAAGCCCAGAAATACAAGACACTGACACCAGTGGCACCCTCTAGGAGGTACTTTCCAACCACGATTGTTCTGTAATTCTGTGAAATACTTAGCAGAAGCTTTGCAAACATTACAGGAGAGCACGCACATCATTAAAGGACTAGAGGAAGCAAAATCTAAAAGGTAAGGTAGAGTATTCAAGCCTGCAAAGTACAATCAAAAGGACTGAAGAACTAGATCTGGAAAAAAGTAGCAGTCAGTTAATAGCTGCAAGGAGATGAAAGCAAAACAAAAAAAAGATAATCTTTAGCAACAGACAGGGCAACACAGAATCCTTCCTGACACTTGATTCCTGCCTTCTACACTTTAAAACAATTGAGCTTTATCACATTTCATAAAAAGCTTTTATTGTCACTAGGCAAATCATAATTGCTGTTTCTCTGCTCCTTCAAGCTATTCACAGGTGTGGTTTGCAAATCACACCTACCCACTGCAGAAGTCGGTGATATTAACAAGAAACCTGTCCTGTCTTTCTATGTAGAAAAGACAAAATAAGGAAGGAATAGCACAGAGAAACTAAATAGCTTTCCTTAGTCCAACTTTGCAGTGCACTTTAGGCAAGGACTCTGGAGATCCTATCTCTGGTGAGAGCTCTGACCAGCAGACCATGGTGTAAACTCACAGGTACAGATAATAGTTGAGAATGTTAAGTACTTACCACATTCTTCAACTACATTTGGAGCTCAATCAAGGAAGGGAATCCTGTGCACACACCTTAATCTCTGTAATGAAGGTCCCTTCTCTTCCTCTTCAGTAAGCCTCACGTGCAGAAACTAATTTGGCTTTGCAAAATATCTGTCATTATGCTCTCTTACCAACAGCACGTACCTCATACTCTTCAGCAAAACCACAGTTAGAATCAGCTTGCTGCTTCTTGAAGTAGGACTCAAAGTTTTCCACTTTAAGCATTTTTGATCTGAAATGAAAAACATCACATATTGGTAACCAGCATTAGGAAAATAAACAATTAATTCAATTCATGTGTTAAAAAGGGCTTTACTTACTTCTTGACTCTTCAGGGGAGGGTGGGAGGAAGAAAAAAGGTTGATTAGACACATGCAATTGTATTTTTCACTATGTAAATCTAAGAACAAAAGCATGGCTGTTAGTAGCAGCCACCACACATAGTACATTTAGAGGGGTTGGGGTATCAAGCACAGCTTTTAACTGATCCGTTAAACCAAGGAGCGAGTCATGCATCCTTCAGTTAGTGTCAGTCGGACACTATCAGAAATTTCTGTCCTCTTATCCCTACAAATTCATGTGTGAAAGGATACAGACTTACTTAATTGGAGAAAAGGACACTTCAGTATTTCTCTTATCTTTCCTGTAAAGAAAAAAAAATAAAAATAAAAATCCCCAAAACACAATAGGTTCACAGTTAGAATTTAATGGAATGCATATGAGGTTTCAGATGACAGCTGTTTCTTCTGCCTGCTCAGAACAATTTCTTTTAAAGCATTTAATTCTGGTCAAAAGAACCACTCAAGGCAAACTTTGAGTAAGAATAAAATACCCTTCTTTCAGTGATGATGTGTCACGGAACTGTTACTTTCTGTTGGAACTAGAGTATAAGGCCTGAACACAAAGCACAATAACTCAGTGGAAGAAGCCTATCTGAGGGATCAGTAGCTAACATCCCAGGTGAATCGCTGCTAACTCCAGAAACCCCACAGTAAGTGACAGTGTGGTAAGTGTTCCTAGTTGCTGTGGGGTAGACAAAGCAGTTTGTCTCTGTTCCCTTTCCTTACAGTTCAGTACTGTCATTTGGCTGGACAAAGCCTCACAGGAAAGGGAGCAGGAAGGTGGAGGTCTTCTGGGAAAACAGGAAAACCTTTTAGGTTTATTTTTTACTTTATTTTTGAGCGGGAGATTTTCTAATGTTATGATTGGAAATTATTTTTGAGCAGGAGTTCTCGGCTCTGTGACTGGATATTATTTTGTGCAGGAAATCTTCAGTGCTGGGATTTACTGCGACTACTTCAAGGGCTTTTTTGGGACTGCTTTAGCCGCCTTATTCGAGTGCTTTTTGCTGCTTCTGGACCCCTCTGAATCCCAGCTGTTCGCCGCAGACTTCTGCCTTTCCGTCCCCTTATTGAACTTATTGCGGTTTAGTCCTCTGGAGTTGCTCTCTCCTAGACCCTGCCGTGAGAGCCACTCCCTGAGGAAGCTGCTTCGCGGCTTTTTCGTAACCGCTTCGCTTCAGACACTTTTCCCCATGGATTTCGTCCAGGCTCCAGAGCTCCACCTCCTGCTGCTTCCCCTCTTCCCCCCACCCCCAGCATGTGACGTCGACCCTTTCAGGTTTGGGGGGGGGCGATGCATTTTTGGTATAGGGTACGAGTTTCAGGGGGGGGGGAACTACCTTCTGTATAAAATTATTTATTTTTTCACTTACATAACGGGTGTCAAATCCTTATCATCACATAGACTGGGGGAGGGGAATTCTTAACCGGGTCTCTCTGCCCCCAAAATTTGTTCCCAAACCAGATCACTAGTTTTAAAGGGAGCTCTTCTCATTGTCCTCAGCTATTTGGTACGCTTGTAAAAACAGATAATCCAAGAAGCTAAGAAAAGTGGACTAACTCCCTACAGCTAACTCTTTAAAAAGGAAGTAACACAGGATCAGAAGTAGGAAAAAGTCTTTGTGGACTCAAAAATCTCAGATTTGGAAAAGACTGGAAATAGGGACCAGCTCAAACCCTAGGCAACTCAGCCTCTAGAAACTCCAGAATGGTTGTTTCATGCAATAGGCATCAAGCAATCAGAAAGGGTAATTAAAAGATAATTTAGAACAAAACCATCTAAGACACAATTACATGTCTTTTAGCATTACATTTTGCTATGTTTGCTCATTTCTGAGTAAATTACTTTATCAGCATGCATGAATTCAGAAGAATTAAACAGAACAAATCTTCACTTGTTTGTGCAACCCCACAGTTACAAACTAAGTAATTTAACTAATTTGATACATCAACCCCAATCTAGAACATTCAAACAAGATTTTTAATAGAATGCATCATAACAAAAGCACATAAAAGATAAAGAGACCTTTTTCAGAAGAGATGCCCAAGTGAAATACTGGTGTTCCTCACTAAAATAAATACCATAATGAACACTCATTACCTTCTCCTTCTCCAGAATATGAAACCTCCTATAGTGACTACAGCCAGTAGAGCTAAAAGGCATCCAATAACAGCTCCAGCAATGACACCTGATAGAAGACAACAAGAATTACTTGTCACTGATGTATGTCTATGGTAACTCTCTGATACAAGAGAACCTCCCAAGCAATGGGAGCAGAAAATGCTCTGCTGAACATCTTTAACGTGTCCTTGTACCAATATTGAAAGCTCATTCTATAAGGAATATGTCTCACAACCCAATACAGAATAATAAACCAAGGATGGAATTGGAAACAAAGAACCAGTACTAGCTCTCCAATACACCTGCTTCTAATTTGCCAGAACTGTTACAACATCAGCTGCTTTTTGCTACTTTTTCTAAAGCCACATCTTGCTACGCCATCCAATCTCTTGTAGTGTGCCACAAGTAGCACAGCTTTCCACAGTACCACAGTAAAGCAGGTTGGAAGGGTCCTTTAGAACCATCTAGTCTAACCCTTTAAGCTAAAGAAATACAGTTTAAATGAGATGGCTCAGTACCCTGTCAGGTTGAGCCTTGAAACTGTCTCAAGTTGAAGAATCCACCACTTCCCTAGGAATACTGCTGTCATGGTGAAATATTTTTCTCTGGAGTCCAATTGCAATCTCCTAGGAGCACCTTGTATCTGTTACCCTGTGTTTTCTACTTGACTCCTTCTGAAAAGGGAGTCTCCATCTTCTTGGTAGCCACCCTTACACATGGAAGTCACGCCTGGATAAAAGAGGTCACCCACTATGAATTCACAAAGCAAAGTCATTGCAAAGCTAGGAAGAAGCACCCATCACAGAGAAATCAGCAGGCATTTTGCTATTCTGAAAGCTGCCATAATTTTGGTGTTTCCACACACCATATATGTGCCAAGCTGCCAGCAGTATGACATTAACTATACCTGGATCCTGGGGTAGAAAAACTGCATCAGAACAGGGTGAGAATGATACGTAACTGTCCTCTGCCACAATGAGGTTGGCCACAGTAAATGTAATATTAGTGAAACCCGCAACAATCGCCCTGTTGATAAGGGAGAAAAAACCACAAGTATATTACATGGTTTTAACAGCCTTAAGCAAGATCTGTCATTTTTTCATTAGATGGTCTCATTAGATTTTTTTTTTTTAGATTTCAACTGCAGCAAAATTTACTAGTGGCTTGAAATAAATACCTGTATGAATGAAGTGGAATCAACGGTCCATTTTCATAGCCATACATTTTATTTCCTTTGCCTATATTAACGATATTTGTACCATTCTGTGAATGGAGAGAAGGTGTTTTGTCCTGTTCTGCATCTATGACATATGCTACATAGGTGATTGTTGTCTTCTTCTTGAAATCTTTGTATGTGTTGTTCAGTTTAAACTCCAGAGAGTCACAACCTTTGAGAAAAAGACAAGAATATATCTATGCAGTATGCATCATCCACTGATTGTTTCGTATCAATCAGCCCAGTGGCGAAGACGGTCACACTAACCAGAGTGGTCATTACTCCATAAATACTGCCCAAAATGGAAGGTTAAAACACAATAATCTAGAAATCTCTTCTCTCCAGTGCAACCTACCCAACTACCTCCCTACTCCCAGTGTTAGTTGCTTTAAACTCCTTTTGGTTTCACTTCTACCTTATATAATGGAGCTTCTCTGTCAGAAACATTAGTGGCAGATTCTGGTTCTTCATGGACAACCTTCGCTAGACAGGTCGGTCATATCTCTACACACTCTGTTAACTATCATATGCAAAGAAAACAATGCAACAGTGTAGAAAGTAAATTAATATTTGGTGCCATTGTGCTACTCAAACAGCATCAAATGTAATTTGGGTGGCACTAAACTTGTCCTGATCTAGACAAGCATTGGACAAAACAGCAATCAGAAGAGTTTTGCTTCTAGAAGACTAAGAAAAATAGGCTACCACAGAAAAACAGTGACCAAGAGTACACAACCAGCAGAACAGTACCACTTTAGTTTGTCTGTTGCTAGATGAACTGTAGCAACTTCTGGCAGATTACAAAGTTGAGGCACATAGGACCTAAGTAGTAATAAAAAGGCTCAAATTACCAGTTTTCCAATGACTTAAGAGCAGGCAAACTTAGGTAAACATTCAGTCTTGTAAGACAAAGAAATTTGCTTACTTGACTGCAGCTTATGTATGTTGCTGTCTACTGACTGCCTTTACAAAGTTGAAAGTGCCTGCTAAAAGCAGAGATAGCACTGAAATCACTTTTAAAAAACCTTGTGTGAGCTCTAAAAGGTGGAAAAGCTCTAGTAAGCTGCCTGCAATTGCACAGACCTTCCAGAATGAGGATCAGGATGGATCCTTTGCTACCAGTGAGCTGATGGCTCACTGCCACCAGCAGCAAAGCTCTTAACAACTATGGGCCGGAACAGGGTGCAAAACAGTTCTTTTAAAGAACTAGTTTGGTTATGTCAAAGCAGCTATGGCTACAGTTGACTCAGCTGCCTAGAAATGGGATGCTCAATGCAATGCGAGACATTTCATATCCTGTCTGGTCACTAATCTCTATTGCAAAAGTACGTACAACCCAAGTTCTATCTACAGCTCCTCTGGATGCATTGGTATCATCGCAGAACATCTCAAACACCACTTACACAGCTGAATAAAATCCCCTCTAACTACCCTAAATGTCTGGTTGACATGTAAGACACATTAATGCTATTGCAACATTATAAACCTGAAGCAATGTTTCTGCTCTTAGTAAAGCACATGGACTCTGTATTATAAATACAAGTGATCTTCCTTATCTTCCTCAATCACATCTTGAAAGTCATCTTTCTTGAACACCCTACAATCAGTCACACAGAAGAATGCTCTGAATTCAACCAAGACTAAAGGAGGTATCTTCCAGCTGAAAAAAGAGTGTGGGGGAAAATATCCCACATTCTAAAGCTGCTTACAGTAGTAGCCCTGAAAATTATTCTAGTGGGGTAAAAAAAAAGGACACTATACAATCAAGCAGCAATAGAATACTGGTGATATACAGGAGACATATACAGGCAAAAGTCAGACTGGAAAAGCAAGTGAAAATGATAGCTTTCTGAAAACAATGAGCGATCTGACTTCATGCAAATCATTGCCTTGTGATTTTTGAAAGGTGACTGAAAATACCAAATGCGCTTTTCCTCTGTCCTTTTAACATCTATTTAGAGTCTGAAACATAATGTTGTCTGATAAATTTTCACACAAGTGTAAGTATATATGGTAACATCTTACCTTGTTTTTCTGTTGTGATCATCACTGCATAGGCTTTCAATGGTCCATTCACTGACTTGAAATCAGCAAACTGAACAGACAGTGAGCTGTGACTGACTACCTTGACTAATGGAGCTGTGCTTGGGGCAGGTGGATCTATAAACAGAAAAAAATTTTAGTACTGTAATGACTGATAAACAAGTTTTCCAAACAAGAAAATGCTGTAATATTGATGCTCTTCTCATACTGCATCTTTACTGTGCATCACATTAAACTCTGCATGAATGTTGCTTTTTATTCATTATCTGTAGGCTGGGAACATACTGCATATCAAATTTGATATCCTACAACACAAAGCTTGGATTTTGGTCCCATTGGGCCAGTTTTGCTCATATAATCTTTTGCTCTCAGTTCTTACCGGTAATGCCTGTAGTACATGTTTTCTGTACTGGAAGACTTTCAGAACCATTTGAAACCGTTGCAATAGAAACATTATAGGTGCTGAAGTAATTTAAAGATACTGTTCTGAAGTTTTTCTCAGAGCCTTCAGTTGTGCAGGGTAAAGCCCAGGATTCATTCTTCCACGTACTATTACTTATCTCAATTTTGAAGGCAGAATTGTAACCCGGAGGACATGCCCACTTCAGCAATAGGTAAGATTCTTTGGCCACTGGTACACACTGAAATGAATTCACTGAGACAGGAACTACAAAAAATAAAAAATTTAATAAGGTTGACAAAAAAAATCAAGTATTGCAGCAAATCACTAAACATACTACTCTAACAACACATTTATAATATGTAGATTGGCACCAATTCTTTATAGAATTACATAAAACTGTTAGCAGCCATCAAGTAAAGGACTGTAAGCTCTCTACATTAACAACTCAACTCCTCTTGCCTATGAGAAACAGAGCAGGCCTCTTTGAAAGTCAAGACAAGTCTCCATCAATGTTAATGACTATTTGCTGATGGAAACAAAAAGCAGAGGCACTGACTTCTCCAGTTTAGATAAACCGAGCATTACAAGCAACCAAGTGGCACGTTCACTGTAGCAGAGACTCTTAACAGGTTGATTCTCAGGTGCCTCTGAAAACCTTACGGAGAAGCAATGAGACGGACTCAATTCATCTCAGTCAAAAGGGGATAAAAAGAGAAAAGACACAGAAGCACATATTCAAACAAGGCAGGGGGAAAAAAAGCTGAAATGTCTAAAATTAGGAACAGAGGAGTACCTCAAACTGTTCCCTCTGTTGAAGTGCTGAGCAGAGCAAGGGGGCTGAGATCCACAGATCACAGTGCTGCCCACAGCCCAGCTGCAGCCATGAGACTTTGCCAAACCACAATGTCCTATCTGTGGAAGCCCTACAACATAAGGACAACAAAGGCCCTCACAGAACTCCCTTCCACACATTAACATTGCTGACTGCAGGCAGGCTGTGTGCAGGGCTTCTACCTGGAGTAATACTATTACAATCAACAAGCAGGCCTGATCTGCACAGAGAAATGGAACCACAAGATAACTGTAACTTACTTGTATACACAATCACAGATTCTCCTTCTCCTTCTGTCTGACCATCAGCTGCCACAGCAAAGACTGTGAAGTTGTACCTCGTCCCAGGGATTAAGTCAGTAATTTCCGTTTCAGGGACTCTGGACGTCCGGTTCTCAACAGAGGTACCATTTACAAACTCTATCCTGTACGTGTAGGAGCTGGAAGCACTGTCATTCACTGTCCACGTCAAGTTGACAGAAGTCACACCAACATATTGTGCCTGGAGAGCGAGAACTGGATTGGGCTCTGTGAAAAATCAGACAACAGAACATCTGTTCACACACACAGACATGACAAGCACAGGCACACTGCTGCTTCATTCCCTTCAAATCACTCACTGTGCAGAGAGCAAGAGCACCCTATTATCACTACCAGGTGCTTCTGAACACTTTTCATCAATAGGCAGCTAAAAGACAACTCAAGAAAAGTCATTCTGAATGGGATTTGTCTCCTTTTGACGCCCTAATGCAGAGGCAAAGGCCACCACACTGCTGGCAAGCCCAGGTATTAGCTTGGGAATTCAGAGATGTAGTCAGGAAGGATGGAAGCTTGCAGGGAAAGGTGTGGAAAGCAGATAGTGGTTCAGCTGTGCACAGCAAAAGGTAAGTAACATCAAGTATCATTGGAAAAGAGGTGATGACCCAGGCACCTAGTTCCTTCTCCACTGTTATTGCACTGAGCTCACTCCTGAGGTAGCACTGACTAAATCTCAACTCCTCTGCTGCAGCCCTATGGCAGAAACATGACGCTAAACCATGTGAGTTCCTGGGCAAAACATTCTGTGTAGAAGCCCTTTAAAATACAGATCTGTGACCCCCATGCCCCAAGATGTGAAGGCAGCAAAACTGCCCGCAGAAATCCCAGGAAAGTAAAGAAGGTTTTTGGGAACAGCTTCTTCATTGTGGTCACCTTCAACTACTGTTGCTTTTGAGGGGATTTGTTTTACTACGTTTTTAAAAGGAAGGCTGTTTCTCTTCCAGACAAGCATCTGTGACTGCAAACAGGCAAAGCAGTCAGTGTTCAGTTAGAACCTTCAGGCAGGTAGGCAGAGGTCTGTGCTGCACAAGAAAATACAGCCCACCCAAAACAGAGCTGAAAGACTCTGGGACTTACTTGTATACACAATTATGAACTCTCCTTCTCCTTCTGTCTGACCATCAGCCGCCATGGCAAAGACTGTGAAGTTGTATCTTGTCCCAGGGATTAAGTCAGTAATTTCAGTTTCAGGGACTCTGGACGTCCTGTTCTCAACAGAGGTACCGTTTACAAACTCTATCCTGTATGTGTAGGAGCTGGAAGCACTGTCATTCACCATCCACGTCAAGTTGACAGAAGTCACACCAACATATTGTGCCTGGAGAGCAAGAACTGGGTTGGGCTCTGTGAAAGACAAGACAACAATCTGTCAGTCCCCAAGAATTTGTGTTTACACACATGGACATAAGAGGCACAAGCACAACGCTGCTTCACTCCCTTCAAATCACTCATTGTGCAGAGAGCAAGAGCACCCCAAGATCACCATCAGGTGATCTTGGCAGATTTTGCATCAATGACTGAGTAACAGGAAAATGAGACACACCTCAAGCGCAGTTAAAGTTCCTGCCAAATTCAAAAGCAGGAACATGGGTCACCATGGTACCAGCAGCCCCACGGCTTCTTCTGGCAATTTAGGGAGACATGCAGGAAGGTAAGTGTAGAGGGGAAAGACAATGGTAGAGCATCTCTGAACAGTGTGAGGAAGATCAGATATCACTGGAAGAAGAATAGAGATGGTGACCCAGACCACTCTGCTACTTCTGTGACCCTGGCACCCAGCACTGACTTCCATGGTAAAGTGTCCATCTCCAAAACTTCTCTATCCAGCACTCTATTTCCCATGCATCTTCAAAACAGGTTAACAAGCCAATACAGTGAAGGCAGCACAGGAAAGCCTTTTTGACTGGAAAGACTGGAGCATGCATGCTTGTACATTTCAGGACAATGCAGATGACCAGAACAAGCATCTGTTTCCTTCCAAAAACACCCAGCAGGATGACCAGGCCAGGCTACAACCTTGCAAACCAGCTCCAAAACGTCCCCTCCAACATCACATGCCAAGACCTTTGACAGTCAACATAGCTTTTGCTACTCAACATAGCAACGTACTGGAAGACCAGACCAGAAAATGTAAAGCTGACTAAATCTCACTCTCCTGTGCTGTCCAAAAGCAGTTATGGGCATCTAAATCACATAAGTTCCACTGACATAAGCTTGTGTGGGGAACATTTTGAAATAAAAACACAAGATCCCTTTCCTCCACAAAATCAATGCTCTCCTTTTGCAAATTCAGAAGAGGGAACACATGAGAGGGGGGGAAAAAAGATCTCTTCTTTGCATTGCCTGCTTTGGACGCAAATGGTGACAATAGTCTTCTATGAGGGTAATGAAGAAGTCCATCTTTAGCAGACTGGCCACCGCTACCTCCAGGATCAAAATGTGATCTCTGCTGGAAACAGAGATCAAGCAGGTAGGCAGAGGTCTGTGCTGCACAAGAAAATACAGCCCACCCAAAACAGAGCTGAAAGACTCTGGGACTTACTTGTATACACAATCACAGATTCTCCTTCTCCTTCTGTCTGACCATCAGCCGCCATGGCAAAGACTGTGAAGTTGTATCTTGTCCCAGGGATTAAGTCAGTAATTTCCATTTCAGGGACTCTGGACGTCCGGTTCTCAACAGAGGTACCATTTACAAACTCTATCCTGTACGTGTAGGAGCTGGAAGCACTGTCATTCACCATCCACGTCAAGTTGACAGAAGTCACACCAACATATTGTGCCTGGAGAGCAAGAACTGGGTTGGGCTCTGCAAAAGACAAGACAATGTTCTGTCAAGGCAGAGCATTAAATAACGAAGGACCCCAGCCACATGTCCCTATACTGCATAGAACAATTGCTACTTGTATCCAAATAGCATTTTGACAGTATCAAGGTCTAATTTCACTCATTTGTGCTGGAGCATCTCTGGGTTTGAAGGATTAATTTTATTTCATTTCACATGCTAGAATTACTGGTTTCCACATTGGGTTTCCCAACAGAAAACAGATGGAAATCAGGGAAGGAAGTAGTTTGCAGAGTGGTCTTGGTCTGTTAACGCTGCACCTTCAAGTTTTAATTTGAGCCCTTCAGCACACCCTCTCAACAATGGCAGAAGGAAATGGGGTCCTACAAACAGGTCCAACAGTTGATCCACTCTGGGGCACATGTGTGCAAGTCTAATTCAACATTAACACTTGGTGGATGTGACCCTCTTCAGGCAGTTTAGACAAGCCTATTTACTCAGAGCCATCTCAAGGACACACTGCTTCTAATTGCTTTCTAGGGATGTTGCCTGTTGCCTTTCTACCCCTGAGCTAGACTGAAAAGGAAGAACTTCTCCATCTTCCTCCTTTGCTCTGGGAAAAAGTCACCACGGTGTAAAACGGTACAAATGGCAGTTCACCTAAAAACACAGCTACAGGCACTGCAACAGGTACAGGAGCCCCGGGAGAGGGAACTCTGAGGTTCTCAAATCAATCTTAGCCAACAAAAAACTTAGGCAATCTGGGGCACCAGATCCCCGGACATTATATCATTTGGAATGAGCTGCAATAACCCGCTCTCAGGAACATCGTAAGTGGTCTATACAACCGTAAAATCTAAAGAGATACAAGTTGTTGTAGCACCTGGATCTCTGCATAGCTCTAAGCAGCAGAACTGATGAGATGACTGCACACAGAGAGAGGCACATACAAGCTCAGATCTTTCCCCTTTCCTGAAGTCCACTTGGCATTCATGCTCACAGGCACCAGGAGCAAAACACCACCACAACAAGAAATAATACAACAGTTGGAAACAACAGCAAAAAAAAAAGCAGGGTAATCTGAGACAAATCACGTTTGTTTGCGTACGAGATGCACCATTTCCTTACTTGTATACAAAATTATGGACTCTCCTTCTCCTTCTGTCTGACCATCAGCTGCCACAACAAAGACTGTGAAGTTGTACCTCGTCCCAGGGATTAAGTCAGTAATTTCCGTTTCAGGGACTCTGGACGTCCGGTTCTCAACAGAGGTACCATTTACAAACTCTATCCTGTACGTGTAGGAGCTGGAAGCACTGTCATTCACCATCCACGTCAAGTTGACAGAAGTCACACCAACATATTGTGCCTGGAGAACAAGCACTGGATTGGGCTCTGTAAAAAATCAAACAACAGAACATCTGTTCACACACACAGACATGACAAGCACAGGCACACTGCTGCTTCACTCCCTTCAAATCACTCACTGTGCAGAGAGCAAGAACACCCTATTATCACCATCAGGTGCTTCTGAAGGCTTTTTCACCAATGGGCAGCTAAGAACAACTGAGGAAAAGTCACTGTGAGTGCAATGAGCTGGCCCCCAGAGGGGAGGCACAAGTCATCACTGCCAGAAGTCCCAGGACTTACCTAGGGAATCTACAGAGGTGGGCAGGAAACAGACTAAGATGGCAAAGTAGGAAGGGCTGGGGTATTTTTTATTCTGCTAGTTGGTTTGTTTGTTGTGGGGGATTTTTTTTTTTTTTTGTTTTGAGCAAAGGAAAGAATTAGACAGTTTTTGGTGCTTTTAAGCAAAAATTTAAGAAATTGTCTCAGGATTATGCTTCTATACATTCATGTCCTATTCTTAGTATACAGTGCAGAAAAGACTTCTATCACATTTCAACCCTCAGGCAGGTAGGCAAGAGCCCTGTGCTGAGCTGCAAGACACTAGAACTTACTTGTATACACAGTTATGAACTCTCCTTCTCCTTCTGTCTGACCATCAGCTGCTACAGCAAAGACTGTGAAGTTGTATCTTGCCCCAGGGATTAAGTCAATAATTTCAGTTTCAGGGACTCTGGACGTCCTGTTCTCAACAGAGGTACCGTTTACAAACTCTATCCTGAACGTGTAGGAGCTGGAAGCACTGTCATTCACCATCCACGTCAAGTTGACAGAAGTCACACCAACATACTGTGCCTGGAGAGCAAGAACTGTGTTGGGCTCTGTGAAAGACAACACAACAATCTGTCAGTCCCCAAGAATTTGTCTTTACACACATGGACATAAGAGGCACAAGCACAATGCTGCTTCACTCCCTTCAAATCACTCATTGTGCAGAGAGCAAGAGCACCCCAATATCACCAGGAGATGCTTCTGAAGGCTTTTGTCAATGGGCAGCTAAGAGACAGAAGTGTGCAGGAAAGAGACTAGACTAGAATATTTATCTGGAGTCGAAATAGTTGGTGCTGGAATTAGAATATTTCAGTTGGATCAACAATAAGACAGTTAGCTAGTCTTGCTGCCTAACCTCTTCAGGGCTGATCTGACAATGAGATTGAAGGCTCTGTCCAAATGTTAATCCCTAACAAGCTTGGGGCATCAACCACCTCTCTAGAGGTTCTGTTCCTGTGTTTGACTATCCTCTCTGTAAAGGAATGTTTCTTAACATCCTGTGTAATCACCCTTGACGCATTTTGAACCATTTTCATGCATCCTTACACTGAATTCCAGGGAGAAGTCTTCAGCACCTCCCTCTCCACATTCTCTTCTCAGGAAGCTGGAGGAGCCACAAGGTCACTTCTTAGCCTCATTTTCTCTGAAGCAGACATTTCCAAAGTCCTCAGCCACTCCTCACAGAGCAGTCTTTCCATCCCTCTCACTATAATTTGTTGCCCTCCTCTAGACACATTGAAAGACTTTACATCCTTCCACAATGTTGGCACACAGAACTACATATGGCATTTGAGGCTGAAGTTGCATCAATACTGAATATAGTAGGATAATCCCCTCTTGACCAGCTGGTTATGTTGTGTTTGATGTCCCCAGGGTGCAGTTTGCCTTCTTGGAGCTAAGGCACACTGCTGACTCACACCGAGCTGCTGCCAACCAGAACTCCCACACTGCATTTGCATGGCTGCTCACCAGCTACTCCGTTCCCAGCTTACACTCATCTCAGCGTTACTCCATTCCAGGTGCAGAATCTGGTATTTGGACTTTGGAGTTTCATCCTGTCAACCATTGTTCAATGCTCCAATTTATTCAGGTCTTTCTGCAAGGCCTCTTGTCTCTCAAAAGAGTCAACAGCACCTCCCAGCTTGGTACTGCCAAGAAACTTGCTAATGGTGCAGCTGAGTCTTGCATCTAGAGTCTTCATAAATACACTGAACAATACTGGCTGCAGAACCAAACCCTGAGGAACATGGATGGTGACCAGACACCAGTCAGATGGAGTCCCATTCACTGCAACCCTGTGAATGAAACTGCCCTTCAGCCAGTTCTTCATCCAGTACACTGTGAAGATACTCATCCCACAGTTGGACAACTAGTCTAAAGGGATGCTGAGAAACAGCATCAAAAGCCTTACTGAAATACAGAAACACTATATCTACCACATTCCTTCCATTCAGTGGGTGGAGGATCTTCTCCTAAAAGACATCAGACTAGCTGAAAAGGACTTCCCCCTGTGTGAATCCATATTGAGAGTACCTGATGAGCACATTATTCTTTACATGCCTTTCAGAAGCACCCAGTATAACCTTAATAACTTTTCTAGGAACCGAGGTTCTGATCTTGATGAAAAGATTGAGTGCAACCTCAGTATGTTTGCAGATGACATTGAGCTGAGTGAATATGTTGATCTGCTTGAGGATTGAGAGGCTCTACAGAGGAATGTGGACAAGCTGGACCAGTGGGCCAAGGTCAAGAAGATGAGCTTTAACAAGGCTAAGTGCAGGGTCCTGCATTTAAGCTATAACAACCCTAAGCAATGCTACAGGCTTGGGGAAGAGTGGCTTCAAAGCTGCTTGGCAGAAAACAACCAGGGAGTGTTGACAGACAAGCAGTCAAACATGAGCCAGCAGTGTCCGCAGGCAACCAAGAAGCGTAACAGCATCCTTGTTTGTANTAATTTCAGTTTCAGGGACTCTGGACGTCCTGTTCTCAACAGAGGTACCGTTTACAAACTCTATCCTGAACGTGTAGGAGCTGGAAGCACTGTCATTCACCATCCACGTCAAGTTGACAGAAGTCACACCAACATACTGTGCCTGGAGAGCAAGAACTGTGTTGGGCTCTGTGAAAGACAACACAACAATCTGTCAGTCCCCAAGAATTTGTCTTTACACACATGGACATAAGAGGCACAAGCACAATGCTGCTTCACTCCCTTCAAATCACTCATTGTGCAGAGAGCAAGAGCACCCCAATATCACCAGGAGATGCTTCTGAAGGCTTTTGTCAATGGGCAGCTAAGAGACAGAAGTGTGCAGGAAAGAGACTAGACTAGAATATTTATCTGGAGTCGAAATAGTTGGTGCTGGAATTAGAATATTTCAGTTGGATCAACAATAAGACAGTTAGCTAGTCTTGCTGCCTAACCTCTTCAGGGCTGATCTGACAATGAGATTGAAGGCTCTGTCCAAATGTTAATCCCTAACAAGCTTGGGGCATCAACCACCTCTCTAGAGGTTCTGTTCCTGTGTTTGACTATCCTCTCTGTAAAGGAATGTTTCTTAACATCCTGTGTAATCACCCTTGACGCATTTTGAACCATTTTCATGCATCCTTACACTGAATTCCAGGGAGAAGTCTTCAGCACCTCCCTCTCCACATTCTCTTCTCAGGAAGCTGGAGGAGCCACAAGGTCACTTCTTAGCCTCATTTTCTCTGAAGCAGACATTTCCAAAGTCCTCAGCCACTCCTCACAGAGCAGTCTTTCCATCCCTCTCACTATAATTTGTTGCCCTCCTCTAGACACATTGAAAGACTTTACATCCTTCCACAATGTTGGCACACAGAACTACATATGGCATTTGAGGCTGAAGTTGCATCAATACTGAATATAGTAGGATAATCCCCTCTTGACCAGCTGGTTATGTTGTGTTTGATGTCCCCAGGGTGCAGTTTGCCTTCTTGGAGCTAAGGCACACTGCTGACTCACACCGAGCTGCTGCCAACCAGAACTCCCACACTGCATTTGCATGGCTGCTCACCAGCTACTCCGTTCCCAGCTTACACTCATCTCAGCGTTACTCCATTCCAGGTGCAGAATCTGGTATTTGGACTTTGGAGTTTCATCCTGTCAACCATTGTTCAATGCTCCAATTTATTCAGGTCTTTCTGCAAGGCCTCTTGTCTCTCAAAAGAGTCAACAGCACCTCCCAGCTTGGTACTGCCAAGAAACTTGCTAATGGTGCAGCTGAGTCTTGCATCTAGAGTCTTCATAAATACACTGAACAATACTGGCTGCAGAACCAAACCCTGAGGAACATGGATGGTGACCAGACACCAGTCAGATGGAGTCCCATTCACTGCAACCCTGTGAATGAAACTGCCCTTCAGCCAGTTCTTCATCCAGTACACTGTGAAGATACTCATCCCACAGTTGGACAACTAGTCTAAAGGGATGCTGAGAAACAGCATCAAAAGCCTTACTGAAATACAGAAACACTATATCTACCACATTCCTTCCATTCAGTGGGTGGAGGATCTTCTCCTAAAAGACATCAGACTAGCTGAAAAGGACTTCCCCCTGTGTGAATCCATATTGAGAGTACCTGATGAGCACATTATTCTTTACATGCCTTTCAGAAGCACCCAGTATAACCTTAATAACTTTTCTAGGAACCGAGGTTCTGATCTTGATGAAAAGATTGAGTGCAACCTCAGTATGTTTGCAGATGACATTGAGCTGAGTGAATATGTTGATCTGCTTGAGGATTGAGAGGCTCTACAGAGGAATGTGGACAAGCTGGACCAGTGGGCCAAGGTCAAGAAGATGAGCTTTAACAAGGCTAAGTGCAGGGTCCTGCATTTAAGCTATAACAACCCTAAGCAATGCTACAGGCTTGGGGAAGAGTGGCTTCAAAGCTGCTTGGCAGAAAACAACCAGGGAGTGTTGACAGACAAGCAGTCAAACATGAGCCAGCAGTGTCCGCAGGCAACCAAGAAGCGTAACAGCATCCTTGTTTGTATTAGAAAAATGTGACCCACAGGACCAGGGAGGTGACTGTCTCTGTTCGTTGGTGAGGACCCACTTCAGGTACTGTGTTCAGTTCAAGAAAGACATTGAGGTGCTGAAGTAGTTCAGAGAGGGGCAACTAGACTGGTGAAGGGTCTAGAGCACAGGTCCTATGAGGAGCATCTGAGGTCACTGGGACTATCTAGCCTGGAAGAGGCGCCTGAGAGGACACCTCATTGTTTTCTACAACTTTCCGAAGGGATGTTGTAGAGAGGTGGGTACTAGTCTCTTCTCACAAGTAACTGGTGACAGAACAAGAGGGAACAGCCTCAAGCTGCACAAGGGGATATCTGGACAGGATATTGGGGGGAAAAAAGTTTCAATGTCAGGCCTTGGCCAGGGAGGTAGCCGAGTTGCAATTCCCGGACGTATTTAAAAGCCATATAGATGGGGCATTAGGGAACATGGTTGAGTGGTGGGTATAACTATGGATTTAGTAGAATAAGGTATATGGTTGGACATGATGATCTTAGGTCTTTTCCAACCTAAATGATTCCATGATTCTGTGGCTCACAGATCTATAGGTTCTGGGTCTTCCTTCATGTCCTTGTAAACTGGAATAATAATGACCAGCTTCCAACCACCAGGAACTCCCTGAACTCCCAAGACCTTTAGTAGATGATCAAGACAGTTCCTGTTCTGACACCCACCAAGCTCCCTCAGAACTGTGGGGTGAATACCAGCAGGGGAGTTGTGAATATTCAGCTGGTCCCTGACAAATTGTGTCCACAAATGTGGAGACACTGTTCCCACACTTGCGCTCCTTTGTCCAGGCAGCCCAAGGTCTATCACTGCTATTAAAGCCTTGGGCATTGTTAGCCAGGTGACTGTTTGCAACACATGTCCAATGCATTTGTCCTCCACTCACAATTAACTCACTCAAAAAAGCCTTTCTTGTTCTCTGACACAACACTGGCCAGTATCAGCTCTAACTGAACCTTGGCCTTTTGTGTCTTCTCCCTGTAGACATGAATCACAGCTCTGTAATCTTCCTACAAAGCCTGACCACTTCCAGAGATTATACAGTTTTCTCCCTCTTGAGCTCCACAAGGAGTTTCCTGTTCAGAATGGCTGGAATTCTATCTTGCTCCTCTGCCTTTTGGCAAAGCAAAATTGCCTGTTCCTATTCTTCTAAAATATAGCTCTTTAAAACCTCCCAACAGTTATGGACTCCTAATTCCTCAAAAGCAGATTTTCAGTGTACTTTACAAACTAACTCTCTAAACAGTTTCAAGTTTGCTTTCTTGAAGTCCACTGTGGCAATTATACTTCTTTTTGAACTCATTACAGTGAAAATTTTAAAATCAACCACTTCTTGATCACTGTGGCCAAGATTGCCACTTACTATCACATCACTTCACTACTCAAAGTACAAGTCTAGGAGGGCATCATTCTTATTTGGCTCATTGAGTGCCTGTGACAAAAAGGTACTTTCCATATGAGGAGGTATGAGAAGATGAGGACAGAGGGGAAGGAAGGTTAATTTAGTTTAGCTGGTTTGTTTTGTTTTTGTTTTGAAGTAGGGATATTTCTTTCACATGTTATGACTCAATGCCTATTAGACATCCAGACTTCAGGATTAAAACATCACACTTATACACAAGGTAAGCCTCACGTAGGTAGGCAGACCTCTGAGATACCAAGTGAAACAGAGCTGTAAGTCACTGGCTTACTTGTATACACAATTATGGACGCTCCTCCGCCTTCCGTCTGACCATCAGCTGCCACAGCAAAGACTGTGAAGTTGTACCTCGTCCCAGGGATTAAGTCAGTAATTTCCGTTTCAGGGACTCTGGACGTCCGGTTCTCAACAGAGGTACCATTTACAAACTCTATCCTGTACGTGTAGGAGCTGGAAGCACTGTCATTCACCATCCACGTCAAGTTGACAGAAGTCACACCAACATATTGTGCCTTGAGAGCAAGCACTGGATTGGGCTCTGTGAAAAATCAGACAACAGAACATCTGTTCACACACACAGACATGACAAGCACAGGCACACTGCTGCTTCACTCCCTTCAAATCACTTACTGTGCAGAGAGCAAGAACACCCTATTATCACAATCAGGTGCTTCTGAAGGCTTTTTCATCAATGGGCAGCTAAGAACAACTGAGGAAAAGTCACTGTGAGTGCAATGAGCCTCTCTCCGGCTCCCAGAGCAGAGGCACAGGTCATCACTGCCAGAAGTCCCAGGACTTACCTAGGGAATCTACAGATGTGGGCAGGAAAGAGATGAGGATGAAGGAAAGGTGAGTAAGGAAGAAAATTAAAAAACCCAAAACAACAGTGCTGTTTCTGCTGCACACTAACATCATCCTTTGAGTAAAATATCATGACTATACACAACAGTATTGAGTTACAGTCCTCACATATGTAGGCAGATGCCTGTACTGGACAGGAAAACACTGACCAGAGAAAAAGGGGTGAAAGACACTTACTTGTATAAAGGATTATGGACTCTCCTCCTTCCGTCTGACCATCAGCCGCCACGGCAAAGACTGTGAAGTTGTACTTCATCCCAGGGATTAAGTCAGTAATTTCCGTTTCAGGGACTCTGGACGTCCGGTTCTCAACAGAGGTACCATTTACAAACTCTATCCTGTACGTGTAGGAGCTGGAAGCACTGTCATTCACCATCCACGTCAAGTTGACAGAAGTCACACCAATATACTGTGCCTGGAGAGCAATAATTGGATTGGGCTCTGTCAAAGGCAAGAAAAAATATTTTAAAATCTTTTAACCTGATAACAGATAAAGCATTCTTCTCCCCACTGCACCCAAACAGTTCTTTTTAAAACACCAATTAGCTGAGGTAAATAATTAAACTGTCCTTATAGCTGCAAGGCACACTTTCTAGCTCTGCCATCTACCTTCCTGAGTTTCACTTCATCCCAAGGGCTACAACTGTCAAAGTGCAGTAGTGATTAGTGTCCTGCCTTAGCTCTCAACTTCATTCAGGGTGCTAAGACAGACTAGAACAAACACACTTCAGGTACTTTTCCCTGAGCTGGCTATCCTAAAGAAAAGAGCTTTTCTGGCTGTAAGACACCTCTCCCGTAGGAAGAACACCCTCTCTACTGAGCACCATACTTCAGCTGCACTTGGTTATAGGTATTGCCAATCTATATGTCACAGTATGTTTCAACTCTTCCAGGTGTAGCCTAAAACACCATAATAAGCAGGAAAGGAAGCCCATGAGCAACAGTGATTTCAAAGCCATGCAACAATCACTATTAAAATGCCTTCCCAATCGGCTAAGCAGATACTTTTCTTCAGCTCATTCTTTACTCCAGTAAGCAGCTGAACCCACGCCCCTGCAATGCTCTTTGCACTCTGGACACAATTTAAAATGCTAACACAATACGAAAGCACAAAACACCCTGAAGAGCCACATTCCAAACCACTCACGTGTTATTTTTTTCTGATCATTTATTGTGCTGTTGGTTAATGACACATCCCTGGTCAGTCTTCCACTTCTATAGGTTTTGATCCCAGTTGTAGAGTTCATTGATAAATAAGCATTACTACTGGTTCCTGATTCTGCAGTTACATTTTTTGAGTTGCAATCCTCAGAGCCTGCAGAATACAATATGAAGTTGTAAGTATCTTTACAAAACTTTAGTGTTTCCTATTTTCAAAGAATCATTAGGGAGTGGAAGATCATCTAGTCCAATCCACTGCCACAGCAGGATCTCCTACACCAAGTCGCACAGGAACACATCCAGACAGGTCTTGAATGTTTCCAGAGAAGGAGACTCCACAACCCCCCTGGGCAACCTGTTCCAGTGCTCCGTTACCCTCACTGGGAAGAAGTTCCTTCTGATATTTATATGCAAACTCCTCTGTTCCAGCTTGCACCCATTGCCCCTTGTCCTATCACCAGATGACATTGAGAAGAGCCTGGCTCCATCCTCCTGACACCCACCCCTCACGTATTTATAGACATGAATGAGGTCACCCCTCAGCCTCCTCTTCTCCAAGCTAAAGAGACCCAGCTCCCTCAGCCTTCCCTCATAAGGGAGGTATTCTACTTTCTTCATCATCTTTGTTGCTCCACGCTGGACACCTGCCAGCAGCTCTGTGTCATTCTTGAACTGAAGGGTCTAGATTTGGACACAGTACTCCAGAAGTGGTCTCACTAGTACTGAGTAGAGGGGCAGAAGAACCTCTTGGCCACAAAAGCACATTGCTGGCTCACAGTCATCCTGCTCTCCACTAAGAACCCCAGGTCCCTTTCTCCTACACTGCTCTCCAACAGGTCAGTCCCCAACCTATCCTGGTGCCTGAGGTTGTTTTTGCCCAGATGCAAGACTCTATACTTACTGTTGTTGTACCTCATTAATTTTCTCTCTGCCCAGGTCTCTCTGAATGGCAGCACAGTCTGCTGGGCTGTCGGCGACACCACCCAGCTTTGTGTCATCAGCAAACTTGGTGACAGTGCACCCTAATCCCTCATCCAAGTCATTAATGAATAGATTGAAGAGGACTGGTCCCAGTACCAATCCTTGGGGGACTCCACTAGATGCAGGCCTCCAACTAGACTCTGTCCCATTGACCACTACTCTCTGGCTTTGCAATATACATTCTCTTACTGATATCATAATACAGCCCTGCAGTCACTTCTGTTTTCCCAGCTTGTTCTAAAGATGCCAATGCACATGTCATGGTTTTACCACTCTTTTGTGAATTACAGTAGGAGACTGAGGAATTACTTTGGATATTCTCTGACTTTACTTGTGGTTTGGATGAAAGTTACCATCATCTGCTCTTTTTTTTTTCAGTGTATTTTGATTTGAACAGACTTTCATCTACACTGAATGTGTATCTGCCTCCTATTGTATCATGTGCCAGCTGCTTTGCTTAACCTGGCACAGGGGTTTACATAACACAGTAAAGTAAGTAAAATGTAAAAATGTTTANCGGGGGGGGGGGATGTACATACCTAGATGATACTATTTGATCTTTCTTCAAAGAAACTAAGATAATTCAGATATATAAAAAATAAATAATATAATTGAGTGACAGAATGATACTTACACGCAATTTTACATCTGACCTGGAAAACAAAAATAAATAATAAAAATTAAAACTTAAAAACTACCACAAATTCAAATAAAATAAAGACTGGTTTAATTAACACACGGGGGAAGGGGGGGGTGGGGTGGAATTGGCTCAAAAAATTCCAGACTTTTTAACCTGAAAAGAGCCCCCACAACTAAAAATCTAATGATACAAAAATAACACAAAAGATATCCCAAACGAATTAAAACCACAAACTGAAAGTAGCTGTTAAGTCCTACTTTCAACTTTGTTTTAAACCAGTTTATTTTGTCACGAAACCAACTTGCATAATGTATGCCAGTTATTTTACACTCAGAAAATTTTGTAATCTACAGATCTCAGTCAAGAAGTGCTTTTGTCAAAAGGTACCTTCAACATCTTGCCACAAAAAACCCCAACCCTACTCAAAAGGGAGAGATGCAAATTAGGTCTTTTTTATTAACTGATTTTTCCTTCCATCCTGCTGCAGCACAAACCTCCTCATTACAGCTCATAAAAGAGTATTTTGCATTTTCTTAAGTAAATTCTATGTAGTCAAAATTCAAAAAACTCTACTGTGAGTCCTTGTGTATCAAGTACCTTTTAAAACCTTTAATCAAGTACCTTTTGAAACCACCCTGCCAGCCATACTGACAAGCACTCCAGGATTTTGCTTTGAAACATTATTTTTTTTTGTTCTTTCAGCTTCACGCTTTTACTTCTGAGTAAGACATTCCCTTTCCGTTACTGTGCAAACTGGCCTGTAAATGGTTACATTCATGTCCCTCGAGGTGGCAGCACAAAATGCTGCTAAAGGAAATAGAAGTCTCAGGCTGAGTTCTGAAGGGCTTCAGACAAATACTTGAAATACCTGGGCCTCTTATGCCAACCTACTTATGTCATGTAACAAACAAATTACTACAGCAACTGGATCAAGGGATGTTCACCTTGGAAAGCTACACATGACAGGGCAATCCCAAGTGTGCAGAGGTTGATGTCCCAGGGACACCATGATGACAGTGCCATATGCCAAGGAGGCCTGTGGGAGGTTTCTGTTTATGTGCCTGTGGCTCTGGTTTTGGCATCCTTGTGTACAAAGCAGAGGCAGTCTGTCAGCACCTCAGCTCTAATACCACCTGCAGAAGGGTTGGTCCTTTGGTTAGACCTTCTACTGTGTTACTCCTAGAAAATCCAGCCTAGTTTTATGTGGGATGACTCTGTTAGCAGAGGCTAACACATCTATCTGAAGTACTTGAAACTGTGTAGTTTCTCTTTCCACTCTCTCTTTTTTAGGCAGTTTCTCAGCTGTTTCTGCAATTACACAAGTTCTCTTAAAATAAGCAGCTATATATCACATCACAGTGCAAAACTCAAATCCCAAATCCTTTGCTCCCCAGCTCTCATGTTGCTGTTGCCATAAGAAGCTCCATTAACAGTAGGTCCCTGCATCACAGCTGTGGGCCCAAATGACGTATCTTCAGAAAAGTAGTCAGATTCTGTAAAACGTTGTTTCCATGTGAAAGGCCACAAAAAGCACTCTCCATAAAGTTGAGGCAGACCAGCAATACTAGAAGCAATTCCCTCAGTTTTACAGTCAGGACAGTTGTACCAGAAGAAAGTGGAGGGACCCATTCCAGCCTGTGATGGTCTCAGTGTCACAGCAAAACCAGTTTGGGCACATTTCCTAGGCAAAAAACATTTGTAAGCATTAAAGAACAAACATCGTGCCCTCTCTAGGACAGCTCTACTGACAGCTCTGAACGCAGAAGCTGTTAGTCAGCATGCAGATGTACTATGTGTAAGAGTGGGTGCTCCTCTTCAATCTTTCTGAAATTTGTGAGTCCAGTCAAACTGCAGGGCTAATTCGGAAGAGAGAAAACATTTGTTTGCACTCCAGTCAAGAGCCTTTCTGCTTTCTTTCACAACGAAGAAGCAAAAGAAAAAGAGACACTACAAAGGAAATAGCCACTGTTAAGTCAGGACATTACTGTGCAGTGTTCAGACGAGTGTTAAGCTATTTGGGAACTACTGTTGAATGATGATTGGAGACAAGATTCCCTTGGCAATGTAAAAGCAAAGTCAGAAGATGCTATGCTGAGAAGAAAGAAACCACATAAAGAAAAACAAGAAGTGCCACAGGACTGAGTCAGTTAGTGATCTTCACAGCACTACAGACAAAACAGCAGAAGCGTGACATCCTTCCCAACCTGACCTACCGTTACTTTCTCTCTGTAAAGCTGCCTGAAGATGACAGTTTTGTCTCCTCCTTTTCACAATTTGAGTTCAGGGGTGCAGTATTCTTTCTGAGCAAGAAGAACTGCAGATATAACATTGCTGAGAAACAGGTATGCTGCTACTAAGTCTCCTGCAATCCTGCTTCTCACCAAGCAGCACATGAACCCCTCTTTTACACCCTCAGCTACAGCAATCTGATCCAGCAGTAAATTATTACCAAGCTGCTAGAAACTGGGCTGTACTGTCATATGTGGTTTTTGTTAATGATGCTGAAACAACAAAATGAAGGTTGTGCTCCAACTCCTGCCACACAGTCAGTGAAGAGCTTCCCATCATTTTACTCACTTCTCTTTATCACGCACTTTGGCACTGCCCCCTCACAATATCCTGCTGGTTTTCCAGAACGCCATGCACAAACCAAATACAAAAAAAAGCAGCATCCCACTGGCAGCAGGCAAACCTTCTGGAATCCAAACCTACACAAAATAAATTACACCATTTCCAAGCCTCAGCCTGCCTAACTTGTTCCGTTCCATATTTTTCAACAGAAAACTGAACTGAACCGTTCTCTGGCCTTATGTTATTACTTAATGAGATGCTATTTATACCAAACATTTGCTTACTATTTCAGAGGATGTTTGTGCTGAACACCTGATTCTCTTTGAGTTTGCATCAAACACACAGAGAGCCCTGCCATCTCTGCTTTTCTTCTCAACGACACAAATTCATTATTATTCACATACAAAGCTGCAGTTGGGCTTTTTAACCAAAGCACTGAAACTTGGGTAAGGTATGGATGATGCAACATTCCTTCTCCAAAAACCAAAAGACAGCAAAATGTTGAACACTGAACTTTTCAACAGAACAACAGGAGAGATGTGTTATGCAATATCATCACTGTCATCAGCTACAGCAAATGAATCTCTTCAGGTATCATACAGTCAGGCCTAGAGCCTGATCAAAGGAAGTGAAGAAGTCATCTGTGCTTGCACAAGGTCTGCCCTGTGCTCTTCATGTTTGCAGTTTATTCTTGACCAGGAGTTGATCATGCGAAACAGATGTAGGACTGAGCTCCATCTTCCTCACAGATATTGTAGTTTGCCTAATTATCAGTTATGAATCTCACAGGTAATCTTATCAAAGATTTAAGATGTGCTGCAGAAAAATATCTCAGTCACTAAGAGACTGAGAAACCCTAGTGCCACAGATTTGTTAAAACTTAGACCAAGGCATTTTCAGGAAGAGAATTCAAAGGATACCACTGCAGACCTGACCAGGAGGAGAAACAGGTCAGCAGCAGAGAAGACAGTAGTGCCTCCCTTTCTGCAGGCCACAGGACTGGAATGAGCTTTACTTTGCTGCCAAAACTGCACACTCTAATGAAGGCAGGACTCCAGGGGAAACCCCTTGGCAACATCAGCTCACCTGCTGGAGTGCTCCAGTTCCAAAACAAACACCACACTTTGGTTCATGTAACTGCAAGGTTAAGAGGCTGGCTAAACAAAGTGAGCAAACCAAAAAATCCTAACCAAAAAAACTCCTTTGGCCGCAAATCCTCTCTGAGGATGAAATTTGAGGCTGCTGGTTACTACTCCTTATGTGCTCAGCAATGTGTGCCTTGTGACTCAGATGCAAAAAGCCTGGAAATTAATCACAAGTCTCTCAAAGCTAATCTTTCACATGTGTACCTTCAGATCTTCCTACCTACCCATCCTCTCAGGTCAGGAAGAGATCTGCAAAAATACCACCAAGCTGTCTCAGTGGTCTCCAAATTATCTTTCCCCTCCTTTTAGTGTAAAAGCAAGACCACAATTAGTGTTACTCAAGCCATGGCCCAGTAAGCCTGGTCTTGCTTCCTCTTTCTGCCTACCTACTATTAACTGTTCCATAACTATGAGCTTTAGGGCAAGCCACCACATGATGGTTTTAAGACTCCAGCTTCACTTTGCTGACATTATCAGCCATCAGCTGACAAACATTAACCAGCAAAAATGGTGCAACTTGGTCAGTTGCAGACCTCTGATATTTTGTACTTGGAGTAAAAGTGTATTCATAAATCGTTCTCACAGATTTTATTCAAGGTCACGTAGGGTAAGGGAAACTTAAACCCTGTAATGCTACTGGGTAAGTCCTACAATAAGAGAAGTGGAACTGCCCACGTTGTACATCCCCAGATAGATACAGCTTTGCAGTATTTCCTGATTTTCTAGAATTTGTAAGGCACATACTGCTATTCCAGCTGGGGGCTCTTCCCACTTCACTGAATGTGCAAAGGCTAAACCAGAAGGGAGTGTACCTTCCTGCAGGAGACAACAGTCTCACAAAGAGAATGGAGTTTGGAAAAATGCATTTCTCTCTCTGGAAACCCATCTCACTAGCTGTTTTACCACAGACATTTCCACACCACATCCAAATTAATCAAGTTTGAAGACTGAGAGCAGTGGGCAAGAAAAGAAGAGATTAGTTGAACTGAGACATAAAACAATGTGCAAACCTAGTTCAAGAAGTTAATTTCTTGGTCTGAAGTGAAAAATACCATATTAGAAAAAGAGATAAAATACACTTGTGTGATGTTTTGCCTTATATTAGAATTTCTCCTAAAATGCTCTAAGCCTTCAATCACAAAGCATTTCTTTGCAATTAAACAGACAACCTCTAAGCATAAATCATACTGTTACACTATTGTAAAAAGCACAGAAATTCATATGCAATTAAAAATAGGCCAAGACAAGAAAAGCAAGTGTTTTCCTTTGTGTTTATTTTATGAAAAGAAAAGAGACAGTGTAGATTAAGCCTGTGTGCCATAGATTTGCTCCAAGCTACACCACCAGTCCAGTTACCAATTTCAGTGTCATTTGTGAATACTCAGCCCTCCGTATCAGGTCCTTACTACCCGAAGGAGAAAGCAGTCCCCAGACACAGAGTCAGAGGTTAACATTAAATGAAATGGCATAATATAATTAAAAACTGTTTACTTTCTGGGTTTGGTGTTGTATTTGGGTTTGTTTTTTTTGCCTTTCCCATCTATATTCATGTTGCCAGGTTCATTTTAACTGTAACCCACAACAACCTTTTTTTATTCAAATTAACTCTAGATAATATTGATATGACATATTAATTTCCAATGAAAAAGTGAAAATATGTACATGTCAACTTTACACTGTCCCTCCAGTATTTTAGGCAGGTGCTCAAAGCCCACCCTCGAAACTGTATTTGACAGAATGTCTGGTCTCAGTAGGTTTACCCTATGGGGAAAAACCTCTCTAATCTGAGAGGCAAGATCTTTGGAGTTTTCTTTTAACCGTAGATGAGCAGCTCTGCCAATGAGATTGCATGGGACCAGATGGAGATCCAGAACCCAGATGAAAGAAACATGAGCTGATGTTTGTTATTAGTTGGGTATGACAGGACCCTGTTAGGAAACCACAACATTTGAGGAAGCTGTGCAAAACCCCAACGTTGTCAACAGCCATACACAACTGTTCACAAACCATTTTGAGCTATTATGTAGTTATGTGAAAGAAGAAAGACTATTCCAATTTGCATGTATTTATTTTATCCCTGACATTTCTAAGTTCTGTCCTCTCTAAAGCAGCCTTTTTCCAAAGAGGGACCAATAAAGGTTTTTTTCCATTGGCTTTTATGGAAACAGATGAAGCGATTCTTGTTTATGCAGTACTTCCAGTGAACTTAAAACATCATGGAATACAAAGCCTTGTAGGAAAGTAAAAACGAGACACTGATTGAAAACTATGACAAAATATACTGGAGAAAATTCTTTCTTCTGATTTTTCTCCCAGTTGTACCTGCATCTGGGTCTCAGACAGCTAGCCTAGGAATGAGACATTTTCTGAGCAACATATCCAAAGTAAAGAGAAAAAAAAAAGAATGTCTCATCTGAATTGCACCTCTTAGGTCTGTTTTCCCTTCCTCAGTCCAACCAACAGAAGAAGATTTCTCAGGGAAGTTTTCCTGTGGTTTGGTAGAAAGAGGCAGTTTGCCTACCTGTGCACATACAGAAACAAGCAACAGAAAAACCCAAGATAAAGCCACACAGATTTGGGTAGGAAACAGACTGACAGTAGGTCCAGAACCAGACATGACTGCAATGCAACTGATAGGTCTGTCACCATTGATCCTAGTGAGCACCATAGAAAGCAAGGCTAATGGCTTCCAGATCAAACATTGCTTTAAAACTTTTCCAGGCAACACAACAGTTCTTTGTTTCCATCAAACCTGCCAGTCCCAACAAACTCCTGGCAGTAGGTGCTGCAAACCACCTAGCAGTTCTGCAGCATCCAAGTTGATTATCCCACAAGCTTACCAATTGAGAGAACACCTCCAAAAAACTGCATCATGGAGAAAGGCTGAGAAGTTTCAACAAGTTTGAATTACTCGCATAAGCCAGGAAGTCCTATACATTACATCCATTCAGAGAGGAATCTGCTAAAGTTTACAGAGGAACAACATGCTTATTTGGCAACGGCAATGGGTAACACAACAACACATTACAACCCAAACTGTAAACCTTCTCAAGCTGTACACCATACCAACATCAGTGGAACTACAGCTGGATAAGTATTGAGCAATGCCTGAACAGAGAAATCTCTTCACAATTTTCAGTTATCACTGCCAGTCATTTTCTTTCAAAATTAAGAAAGCATCAACCTTTGTAATTCTGCGAACAGGGCACATTCCTGCATGTAGCCTGAGAGCACTAATTCTCTCTGAGTCATTACTCAGGCACACCCTGGAAGGAGGATGACATAACAAGAAAATAAAAAAGAAACAAATCCAGAAAAAAAGAAACTACAAAAAAAAAAAGTCAGCTCCTGGTGTAATGCTGAGATGCTACATGTCCCCACATTAGCAGGGTTGTCCACCCAGGAAACAAAGAGAACATGCACCAGAGCCAGCAGCTGCCTGGCCTTTGCAGCAGTCATGAAAATTAGGGGCATTTCCTAACAGGGCCCTGCTTAATTTCAGCTTAGTGGAGAGCGATTGAGACTCAGGCTTCTCTCTTGTCACAAGCCAATTTCGCTTTCCTGATCTGGACACTTCAGACTCCACATTGCCTTTTCTTCTCAGTAAAGTGTTAAAAGATACGTTACAAGAACAATATAGCATTAGATTTAGGTTTAGCTGTTAAACAAACTAGCTGTTTAAAGGATTTTAAAACTTGGACAAAACCTTAAGTAGAAGATCAAGAAAGATGACTTATATGGAAAATTAATGGACAGTTTATATTTTTGCTTTTACCTGGGTTCTGAAATCTTCCTAATTTGAAAAGCAATGAGGTGTGCAACTAGGAGAAGTAGCCTGTGAGCACTGCCTGACATGGAGACTTTCAGAATAACCTTCATCTCCTCCTTCACGCTTTGTTACTGTTTATTGCCGTTTATTTATGCTCCTTCAGCACACTCTGTTCTAACTCCATGTAGAACGCTCCACCAGAATCCAAATAAGTTATGTATCTGGCATGTACTTAGCAACGGGGCAGGTCAATCTACCCAAAGGGAGCAAGGAAAGCAATGCTGTTTGTTGTTCCTCACCATACCCAAGGAGCAGCTCTGCTGGGTAATGTGGTGGAGAGACCACTAGAGGCCCCAATAAAACCATCAAACTTCTGTCCGAACGACTACTGACCAAGAGCAGAGAAATATGCCTTAAGTCCCATAAAAAGTTGACATCATCTGGAAAGCAAAAAGCTAAGGATGACCATGCTGCAGCGCAAAGTATGAATGCAGATGTAAATGCCGGCTCAGATGCAGATCACAGAAGCTGAAGACACACACCATGCCAAGCTGGCTAAGGCAGGCTCAGTGCATCTTAAAGCATCACAAACCTGTCACAAGCAAAGTAACACCATATAATAAACTATTGCCTGGCCCTTAGTATTTCTTAATAGTGTTTATTTACTGCATCTTCAGCTGCACTTCTTTGTACCAAAACTGTATTTCTCGATAGGCCTTAAAAGCAAAGCAGCATTTGATCAATTTCTTTAAAGCAAATGCAAATTGCTCAAGCTAAAATGGCTGCTAAACCTTTTCCATCTCCAAAATAAGTTAGAGATCTGGCTGATCTACAAAGAACATATTATCACAGGCACAAACAATTTGATTAAACAATGTTTTCCCATATGCTGTTTTCCCATGCAGCAACATGGGGCTGGGGGAACCCCTTGAGGTTTGTCTGCAACTGCCATTTAATGAATTTAAACTCTAGCAAAAGACTAATAGCCTGCAAGAGTTCAACACATGTAGTAGTAGTACTCCTGGGAGGGAACAAAAGACCTCATTGTACAACTCCAGCAAGTTCATCTAGGACTCTGGTAGAGTCTCTCTTTTCCCTCTATTTGAACAGAAGCTGAAAAGAAGCAGGACTGTAAATTAGCTCTGCCATCACCCCCATCTCTAGACTTGCCTCTATGAATACACTGAGACTGCATGAGAAGATATTCACTGGTAACAACATGGGCCCTCTCTCACTTACTAGTCAACAGACATGTCTACCAAAGGTCAACTTCATAGCCATCTGAGAGGACAACTACGGTAGAAAAAGGCTGAATGATGCAGGGTCAGAACCAGAGATCAAACTGGCACTGCAACCTGACAAGACGTAAACTTTTTATTCTGGAAAAACAACCACCGCTTCTGACTCCTTCCAAGATGTATGAAAGAGTTCCTGCTGATCTGTATGTCCAGCTTAGCTCTGATACAGATCAAACAACTAGACTGAATTATTTATTATGTCTTGAAACAAGTTAATTTCAAATGAAATGTATATTGTATTACTATAGTGTTTCCCTGCATTTGGAGAACACGTGAAAAAAGAAACAGAAGGATTTTAAAACTAAGACTCAGCTTTTAAAACACACTGCTCACTTAGAGCAATACCATTGGATAAGGCTTCCCATAGCCAATTTGGGATTTTCTGCTACCTGTATCAACACAATACAAAAGTATGTCTTCCGATCGCACGCTTTAACAGACAAATCTCAAGTTTTTATAAAATATTACCGGAAAAAAACCTTAAAAAAATCTATTAAGTGAAAAAAAGAAACATTCCATAAATTTACCCTATTTCATCCAAACCAATTGTATCCCTGTACTCAGCATTGGTAGGGCCACACCTCAAGTACTGTGTTCAGTTTGATTGCCTCAACACAAGGACACTGAGGTGCTGAAGTGGGTCCAAAGAAGGGCAACAAGGTTGGTGAAGGGTATGGAGAACAAGCCTTGTGAGGAGCGACCGAACAAGCTGGGGGTGTTTAATCTGAAGAGGAGGCAGCTAAGGGGAGACCTTATTACTGTCTGCAACTACCTGAAAGGTTGTTACAGAGAAGTGGGTGCTGGCCTCTTCTCACAACTAACAGGATAAGATGAAATGGCCTCAGGTTGCACCATGGCAAGTTAGATCAAACATTAGGAAAAAATTTTTCATTGAAAGGGTTATCAGACCTTAGAACAGACTGCCCAGAGAGGGGCATCCCTGGATATGCCTAAAACTCATGTATAACTGGAGCTTAGGGATGTGGTTTAACGGTGGGTTTTTTAGGTTAGTGGTTGGACTCCATGAAGGTCTTTTCAAACCTGAACAATTCCACAACCTATCACCACTAGATGAACATCCACTACCAGCAAGTTTGAAATAATTATCATTAATCAGAAATTCACCTTCCACTTGATGATTAAAGCTTCAAGTTTTAAAACCACAAGATTTTAAAAAGAAATGTCTGTACCAGTTATGTTTCTGAAGACACAAATACACACACATATATATAATTTTTTATTCTAGGCAGCTTTCTGTTTAATAGATTGCCTTGGCAAAATATTTTAAAATCACTTTAAACATTTCTTAGACATTGCAGTACACTATCAAGAATAATTTTGTCACAGGGGCCTGCACAACATTTGACAGCATTTCCCCTAACAAAGAACCAGAAAGGGGCAGCAAGCACTTTGTCAGAATCTCTCTTTAGCAGTCTGTAGTAGCAACTATTGCCTCAACTGTGGCCAAAGAAAAATGAAATATTAAATAGAATACTAGCAAGCCCAGAGCATGGAGGTAGAGAAGAGATGCATCCATCTCTCTTTTTTCCTGTCTGTGTTACTAATCTGTTTAGTCAACAATTTTTTCTTTAAAAAGCCTCTTTGGGCCAGTTAGAAATTCAAGTTATGGATATCTGCAGATATCCTCAATGCATCTTAGATAAGCCTCTTTGAATACTTATATTGGTGGATCCCTGGAACAGGTTGCCTAAGGAGGTGGTGGAGGCCCCATCCCTGGAGACATTCAAGGTCAGGCTTGATGGTGCTCTGAGCAAGTTGGTCTAGTTAGACATATCCCTGCTTATGTAGGAGGGTTGGACTAGGTCTTTGGAAGTTTGGATCACTTCCAACCCAGTACATTCCATATATTTTTTATATATATACACACACACACACAGAAAAAACACAAAGTGGCAAGATGAAAAAAAGAGTAGCAGGTACTAGAATCAATCACAACTCATCCTCCTGCTTTGTTTTTGCTGTGTCTTCAGCAAAAGAATGAACAATCAGTTCATTCAATTAATTATTCTTTGACTCCAGCTGAAAGTTACAGGAGTAGATAGGATTTAATTTCACTCCGATTACTCACTGGATGTCTTTGAAGCATTAGATGATTCTCTTCTGCTCCTCTATCCTCAAACCACAAACACAGACTCTAAAAAATGTTAATACTTCTTGTAGACAAACTTTATAACTTTGAGTTAAACTGTAGAAAATTTCACTACACCACCACGAAATTCCTTGGAATCCTAAGATGTCAAGAGCTTCAGGATTTATATACGTTCAGGTTTATAAAGATTTCACACAGACAATCAAACAGCACCTACAATAAACAGTAGTGAAGCATTTCCAACCAAGAGAGTAACAGCTCATACTAAAACATTTCCATATCACAGACATTCCTTTCTGACCTGACACTTAGTATTTGATTTTTAATATCTTGCAATAGCTGAAGAAAGGGAATACCCAAAACCAGCTAGAGCACAATCACCACTTGTTTCATTGCTAATAACAGCCCCCAAACACAAGTTAAAATACAAGTAGATCTTTAAAACAGAATGTATTAAAGCATACCTGGGCCACAACAAATGGGATTTTGACAGAACTGTTAAATACATACTTCTGAACTTTCTCATCTCCATGTTTAAGGCCCACAACCACCAAACCTTTGACTAGAAAACTCACATGAAATTGTCTGCACTTTTGGAGTTGAAACTATGGAGAAGGGTAGAATAGAAGCCCTTCAGTTCACTCTGATGGGCTTCACCATGCACACATTGGGTGAAGCTTCATCTTTCCACTCAAATACTAAATCCATATCAAAGAACAAAACAAGTCTTCCATGTCTGGAACATATTTTACGAGCACGTCACAGAACACCAAGTTGCTTATGCTATTTGCTCATGTAATTGCCAGATTTCCCCCAGATTAGGGGGATAACATACATATTTGTAGCAACCTAGAAACTGCTGCTTACCCACAGAAAATAGCCTGTAAAGCAGCAACATAAAACAGCAGTTACACAAACCTTAAGCTCTCTGCCCCATGCTTTTGGACAGGATTTTTTTAGGTTTTGAAAGTTTAGCACATTAAAAAAAAAACACAACAAACTATGAGAAACCAGGGTGCTGATCAGAATTCAAATCCTTGTGTTAGATGACATAACTGACCTTTGCTACCTGTGCTGAGGCTGTTCACCTGCATGAAATGTGCAGGTAGGGAAGAGAGATAAAACTGAAGAGGAAGTTAATTGAATTCCAACTGCTAAAACCTCGCTATTGTATACTTTTTAATTGATATGGTTGCACAATCTTCCGCACTAACTTCTCTGAATCACTCCCTTAATGGTCTTGTGGCCTTTCTTCAACCTTTCAGTAAGGGTTAAGCCAAGAGTGATTCACATGCAGGATTCTTTTGACCATCTCTGTTAGAGACAGGAGGTGCAAAACATCACAGAGTTATTTAATGCTGACAGAAACATGACTACCTGAAAAGCAGGTTTGAATAAGGAAAGTAAAATTTTTATAAGCATGATTATGCACCAGAACAAAGTAGCACATTGTTCACTGGCTATGGCAGTCTCTCCTCATCTCTAGGAGATCCTGCTTTAGCACTGCTCATAGCAACTACACTACAAGCACAACTACAGAAAACAAGTAACAAGAAAGTGTACTTTGGACTAATCTGCTTTACCAGCAAGAGGTGCCATCAGGGTTCGATCCACACCCAGTAGGATTTGATCCCTTGCCTGCACCCTGTGTTTCAGTACCAGCAAGGAGGCACCTCGCAAACACTAACTTTTATTTCTCGAGATGAAAGAGCTGGCTAAGAAGACAGACATAAATGAGATTGAAGTCATATCAAGCCTTTCATTCTACTTGAACTAAAGACCACTGTTTGCTGCACCCAGACTGCCCAGTGCAAAGCTAGAAGGCTTTTCAAATGACTGAGAAAGACATTAGCTTGAATACAGTAGTTCAGTCAAGACCCTAGAATAGAAAGCTGCCTGATCTATCACCTGACCCAAGCTATGAGGATAGAAACATATCCCCAGACACTATTTAGTGTCAAGGGAATACCATGTATTGGGACACATGAGTCTCCAAGTCTCCAGATACCAAAAGCATGAAGGCAAATGTCTTGACAACCCCTAAGGGGTTGTCATTATAAAGACATTTTATTCTTTTCTTTTCTAATGAGGTATCCTGTCTGCATGACTCAATCTTTTAAAAATCCACTATTACAACACTTCTCTGCACCTTGTATACTGCTCTGTGGTCAGAGCCTGTTTCAAATATTTAAAGCTCATCCCTTGCTCTGTCTCTCAAATACGCTTATCAAAGGATATTCCTTACAAGTAAGACAAACAAACAGAAATGTGCTTGGATAATTAGAGGCTTCCTTCTTGCTCTAAACCAGAGGAGAGACCAGTAAGCCTGTGCCCCTTCACCGTTACCCAGAGGGTTCAGATGTAGCTGCCAAAAAGATGAACTCTGATCTCACACAACATTGCTGTATGTAAGACGGAAGACATGGCATCACCCATTTGTCAAGAACATGGTTTAGAAAACAAAACCAACATAAAAAACCAACAATCAACTAAGTTTTATCAGGGGACATCTCCAAAATCAGGGATAAGTTTACAGAAAATATTTCAGGATTACAATACCCAACAACTAGCCAGTAGATAGGTTTTTGTAGGTGCCAAAGAAAAAAATCTGCACTGCCTGTACTTCAAACACCATGTTTGATCATGGACTGCAACAACATAGAGTTACCTACCTTCGTTAAAACACTACCGCTCTGGAAGCTGGAACCCAACACCAGCAGAGACAATGCAAGCACAGAAGAAACCAAAACACATTTACCTTCTTACTGACAGAAGTAAATGGCATGGCGAGTCTTCAAGGCCAGGGCTAATCCTTAATAATGGACCAGGAAGGTCTCTAGTAACATCTTCATGGATTTTAACCAACTTAGCCAATTTTTCAAAACCTTAATTTAGATTATAGGAATTACCAGAACTTCATTTAAATATCAAGGTTAAAATTAATTTAACTTGTGGTGTTGCTAACTCTCACTCAAAACAATTATACCACAGGCTTACCAGAAATATTTCACATAAATAACATCCTTTATACCCTTCATTCAAATTACCTCCACCAGAAACTGCAGAGTTAAACAATCAAAAGGGATAGAGTTTTAGTCTTTCTATTCTTTATCATCCAAATTTAACTGGGGTTTTCCCAATATCCTTCTTAACAATTTCAACATGTGCTGTTTAAAAATCCTTGCACCCCCAAATAATATTTTAAGTAATGTTTTAAGCTCTTACATTGTTCTTTTACGTACATTACCCGTGTCACATGAACATTCCACGCATCTACCAAGTCTTAGCACCTTTAACACACAGCTTATTACATTTCTTTCATTAATTTTACTGCAATTCTACCAGCAAAATGCCTCACAGTGTATTTATAGTGACTCTCAAGAAAGCTGGGTGTAAATAATGGTTCAGTCACCCCAGAAACACAGTGCTTGCACAGCCACACAACCCTAAATCGACCAAAACATCATTTTCCAACTGAGCTGATCTTCTGTAGAAACAGCTTTTCCAATAAAGCATCAGTGTCCTCCTTTATTTCATACACTGAACAGATGCCCAATATACAGAACAACTTTGAATAAGGATAAGTTTAAAAAGACTAATCATTTCCTCTATTATTATAGTTTCTGTTGCCTCTTAGATATCTTGCTTGTGTTACCATGTGAGCTAGTTCCTTCTACTGCAGTACCAGAGGATTTTGTACAAAGGTCTCTTTTTAAAGAGAGCAGGCTTATAAGTACAAAACCAAAACCCCTAAGCCCTCATCTGTCAAGTTTTCTTATCGACTGGGCTAGATACACATGGTGCATGACAAGCCCCAAGACTGTATAAACAATAGACACAGGCCTAGCAGATTTTCATATTGCTGTTTCTGGATGAAACTTTCCTCTCCCTACTCCCTCCCCCCAATCCTGCTTTGCTGAGTCATTTAGCCATTAAAAAAAATTTTAAAAAAATAAATTAATCACAGTTTCAGGGAAGTTTGAACTATCAGTGAATTTGTGCTGAACTTACAGAAAGGTTCACTTGAGGACAAGCTCCTCTAACTTGCATTGAAACCAAAGCAGGACATAAAACTGAACTATTTTGACCACAACAAAAACTTTCAGACACTGGATGTGGGGAATAAAAATCAAGGGAACAAAGGGCTACATTCAGCCATAATAGGGTGAAAGTCGTTCCCAACAACCCAATGGTTACAGCACTCAGCTGGCACAGACTAGATTCAGGTTGCAATCTCCTTGCTGCCTAGCCCGACAGACTAATCCTTCTTTATGCCAGTTCATGTTTCAGACTGGCACACTGAGCCTGCTGCTGGGCCACCCGCTCATTGGCCCACAGTTGTGAGGGGAAAGTGCAGAGTGTGGCCACAGCTCCCTCTCCAAGAACCATCACTGCAGTTCAGACCTGTCCTCCACTCTGTGCCCCGTTGCCCTTAATTACTGCCGAGCTCAAAAGACATTCCTACTGCACAGGAGACCCGAGGTCAAGCCCTAAAGACGAAGACGGGCTTAAACAAAAGACACACAGAAATGCACCACTGAGGAAAGCCATGGGCTACCCTCCTCTACCACTGCCTCTCTCAGCTCCCTCCTCTGTGTCTTTCAGTTTTAACACAAACTACACAGGCAGGAAGCCCAAGCTAAACCACTCCAAAGAATCAAATTAACTAGCCAGATTTTCCCTGTTTCTGTAAGACTTCCCCCTGTCCTCAACACTGTTGAATTGCCACAATTTTTTCCCCTTGATGTTTNGAGGGGTTGGTGAAAAATAAAAATCAATTGTTTTCCCATATCTTACAAAACAGCAAGTCTAGGACACAGTCATTTTACTGTCACCCACAGGCTAACAGCCCTGGGAGCAGAAAACAGTGTAAAAACATTAAATAAACTTTAAAATAAGCTCTGGGGAAAGGCATCTGTTTGCACACCAGGGTAGGGAGGCAGCAGAATACAAGTGATTGGCATAAACTGCTCTTTTTCCTTTCTGTTAGCTTTCTGCATAATCCCACTAACTAGCAGTAAACTGGGGAACAGCCCCAAATTTCTTCATCAGATGCCACTCAGTACAATCCCCTCATTCAAAAAGAGTTAGAGCACAACGGTAAGAAGGTTATTGATTATTTCTTATTACTCTGGGTGGGATTAAATGCTATTTAGCAGCCTGTATATCAGAGACACACATCTACATATTCACTTAAATTAATACCCTGAGGAGGGAGGGGTCTGAACATCTAATGCTGGTTTTGTTTATAGACAACAATAGGCCCAAAAGCCATCCAATTAATCACAGTTATGGGCAGGAGATTCAATGTTTTCAGCTCTGTCACTTTGAACACAAACTTGCCATCAGCTGAAAACACTTTCTCACTTACATGTGAGCATCTCTACACTGTTATGATCAAGCTGCAAATTTACACCCCCAGTGACAATAAAAGTAATAGATATGTATAAAAAAGGGGCTAGCTGCTAAGCTTGAACCAAGTATTGCACTTCTATATGACAACTTCTGTGAAGTTTATTTCCCACCTGCTGCTCTGACACCTGGCCAAACTGGCAGGACCCCCAGCCTCATGTCTCAGTCTGGAGCTGGTCCATTATTACACAAGGGAGCAGACAGAAGCAGAGGAAAGCCTCTACCCTGTGGCATAGCTTTTTCAGTTGCCAGTCAGAGTCAAGACTTCTAAAAACATAACTGAGACAATGAAAGATCTTCGTGATATGATTGGAGCCAAAACTGCCAATTTTTTTGTGTGCACACACAAATGAATCAAAAATTCCTGTCTGATAATATCTTCCAGCGCACAACTCCCAGCCAGTGGCACATGCCAGGCTGGGGTGGAGAACTCCAGACATTCACAGCTAACTGGAAGGACACTCAGTGCTTGTCAGAATGACAATCTTAGCTCCCAATTTCCACCGCAGTAGCAGCTATTACAGAAAGAGATGTATAAGGAAAGTTTGAAGGCTTTAATGAAAATAATCAGTATTTGAGAGATTCTGCTGCTGGTTCTGGCTGAGTAGCAAGCCTGTGTTGTTTGCAGGCACTGGATCTCTCATTCCTCCATACACAAAAAAAGCTATTTTTAAATAATATGGAAGAAAAAACAGTGACTTTTAGCATTTCCCCCCCACAGTTCCCTCCTCCCTCCCCACAAGTAAGAGCAAGGCTCTAAATATATAAATAGCCTGGCAAGTGTGTAGTATCAACCACACCCCATCTCATGGCCACTGTCTTAAAGGAAACAATATTAAAAAATCCAGTGATGGGGAGAACATGGTAAGGCTTGCACTTGACATATTTTTGTCCCTACTTTTGAAGGACACCAAGTACCTCCCATGGAAATGCTGCTCTCATTTTGTACTTCATGGGCAGACTTTTCAGCAACTCTCCCAGCCTCACTGTTATTCCATTCTTCTTGATGACATCTTTTAGTCAAGAACAGAGGCTAACAAGACAGGATAGGTTCACTCCTGCCCAGGAAGATGTGACTGCTGCAGCCTCCAGCTTGTTTGAGGTTTCTAGAGCAACCATGCTAGCAGGAGCTTTAGTCAGGAAATAGACTACTAAAATCCAGAAGGTACCACATTTCCAAACAAGAACACCCAAATTTATAGAAAATGCACACTCTTTCTGTGGAGCTTGTTGTTATTACAGTTAAAGGAAGCTGCTGAGAAGCAAGACCTGAGGAAGCTGAGAAGAGGAACCAGAGCTGTGTGTGACTAACGAGAATCTGAAGAGTTGCAGTAAGATTGCCAAGAAAAAAAATTCCCTGAAGGGTAGGATTAAAACCTGCACTTGAGTTCTAATGACAATCCCTACGTTCAGGAGAGATAGGGAACTAATACAGAATTCCACTCCATAGTTGAATTTTAAGCTCCTCCGTTCTGACAGAGCTGGATTTATCTGCCTTCCCTCTTGCTGCACAGTCACAGCATGGGGTGGATGATGCCCTCCATGCCTCCCAGAAAAGCAGCTGGTATTTTGTTGTGCATTGACTAACAGAAAAACAGAACAGCACTTCCCAAGAAGCCAAGACTTTGCTAACTGTTAAAGCTGGAAACTACAATCTCAGCCTGTGCTGTTCTCTGTCTGCTGAAAGCCTTTGAAGTGAATTCTTTGAAGCTGGCCAGAAGCAGCTCTGAACTGGAGAGTGAGGAGCCGGGTAGTAGTTGCAGGGCCTGGATTTGAACACAGATGAGTCCAATTCAAGGTTGGATTCTGCAGATAAATGTGCATTTCTTAAATTAAAAAAAAAAATCCCCATTCCTTTTCCAAGTGAAAGACGACTTAAATCCTAACTTCTGTTCACAAGATGACCAGCAGGTCACACTGAAAGTTTTGACAAGTGTAATGCCATACAGAATTGTGCACTGGTTCAGTCTCTCCTACCACTACAGACAGGCTTGGAGTTGGCAGCAGACCACTCACTCCACATATTTTTGCACGTATTATTGAAAATTCCCCCAAATACCCCCTTACAGCATTTTTGCTACAGGAACAAAAGAAGCAGTTAACACAGGTTTGAATTTCTTAGGCCTTGTAAGAGTGGGGCCACCTAAAACAGGCCTTACCTGCAAAGGGTATCTCTGATCCTCATTTTGATTACACAGCTTGTAGTTTTAAGGGTTACAACTTCTGAGAAGCCCTCACCCCTCTGAACAGGGGACAAAGGAACATGATAGTAAAAATCCCAGCCGTAAGTATTGAACATTGGAAACATTTCATCCTCCTTATGATGACTGAGAACCAAGGAAACAGAGACAATAACTACAGTGCTGAACATGCCCAGTCGGAGAGCATCTCAACAAACTGATGGACACGAGTGAAGTTTGCTCTGCACTGAGTAAGGGATCAGACGCAAGAGCGCAAGAGGCAGCCAGGCGGCAGCCAGCAGAACCATGAAAACATTAAGCATGTTTTGACTCTTTAAAGAAAAAAACCCTATAAAATTAAACCAGTAATGCACCAGGAACTAAGTTTCATAAATTTTGGAAGACTAGATTTAGTCACAATTGAGTATTGCTTCTGCCTGTCCCTTGACAAAAGCTATGTATTCGTGTACATATTGTTTCGCCTCACACCTTAAGACTTCCTGCAGTGTGTTTTCCATTCAGTGTCTGACCAGCTCCACATAACAACCAGGACGGCCAAGAGTTTATTTCACTGTTAAGGTTCTATTGATGTGTTTTATATGTTATTCACACACCTTTCTACATTACAGTATTTTTAAATAATTATAATAAGGAAAAGGAACCTGTCAACACTATTTCCTACTTCCTCTGCTAATTTTGTGGCTCTCTACAACAGTCAAAAATCAAATAATTTTCATTTATGATATCTATTTTTGGGGATTTTTCCCCTTTAAACATTTAACACATTAAGCTTTATAGTACACAGACTACCAGAACCACACCATGAGACACACACAAAGCAGCCGAGCCTTATATTGAAGACACTTCATTGTGATAAAAACTGATGTGTTCTAGAGAAACCCCAAAAGTAAAGCTATTGTAATAATACTACAAATATCTTACTGTGTCTTGATGATTTGTACATTAAATTTGCAAAGTTTGCAATCCAGATTGCCAGTATTACTCTATCCAATCTCACATGCATTGTTTCTTTTTAATTAATTACTTAAGATCTGCTATTTAAAATCAATTAAACAGTTCCACTGAGCTGCTGTTAGGAAGCCTTTTCATCTACTTGCCTACAGACACATGCCTTGCGAGAAATTACATGAAGCAGTATCACAGTTATATTGCAGGAAGACAAAATTACTCAAAATAAGCACAGCAACATACAAATTCAGTACAAATATGTTCAACTGGCCTGCTGATCACAGCCAGTTACTGAAGTCACAGAGATCTTCATGCAAAGTAACTTCAGTTAACCCCACGTTAAAACCACCTTGTACCATTTAACGGCTTTCAGTTTCAACAGTGTTTAACTAGAGAAAGCACAGACCTCAGCACCCAGGTCTCTTAAGACAGCCTCCACACAAAAGAATTCATTTTCTTTAAGGACACAATAACACATGCATGATAAGACTTTGAACTAGACCCTGAGCTAAGCTCCCTCAAGTTGCTTGCACTATGAATGCGTACTTAGCATGTTATTGACAATACACCAATAAATTGCTGTCCCTTCCTTCCATGCTTTGTTTGTAAAGGCTTCATTGTATTTTATTTCAGTTTATTTAAGCAAGATTTCTATCACTGCTGGAACAGAAACAGGCAAATCTTGTTATCTTTGTAAATATTAAAAGAGCCTCAGAAAATACATCTCTGTATATTAATTGTTTTGACATTACAATTAAATAACTTAAAATCTGTTTGTTAACTCTAATCAGCAACCACCAATCAATAAACCCTTAAACCTTGACAAGTTATGGAAATTAATGGCTTAAGGAGCAGTATTTTTTACATTTTCATTTTGTTCTTGACAACCTCCAAGACCAGTGACAAAGACATCAATGACAGAACTATTCCTAAGCTCGCAGTCCTTTCCTGAACATGCAGCCTCAGTCAAAACCTCCACACCAAAGGAAAAAAATCTTTACATCAATGAAAAAGTTGAAAGCTGTAGGGAATTCTCACAGCCCCGCACACACCATATTTGAAGAATTAATCTGATAGCAGCACACAAATGGGCTTTTTCAAGGGATCAGCAAGAACTGTTTTGACAGTCTTTCTCCTCCTGCACGTGCTTTTGAGTCACCCAGACATTTGAAATAGACACATGATTTATTTTCCCTACCAACTGCTTACAAGGATTATTGCTTTCATGGGTGATTAGACATGTTCCTGCCATTTTCTTTGTTTCTGCTGTAGAGTTGGGATGGTAGTTCCAGCATTTCCCAAATAATTTTACAAGCAGCAATGACAGAGTGTGTGTGGAGAGTGCAACAACACTAGTAGTTTTAGCACAAGAATTCACAAAATATACAGAGGAATGCCAAGCCATCTCCTTCCTCCCAAAGCACCATAAGGCAATAGCAAACAAGAGGAGTAGAATTTGATATGGAAAGAGCTGCAGCAGAGCTGGAAACTGTGCTTGCTGTTTGCTTCCCTGATTTTGGGTAAACATCCAACCGTTTGTATGACTAACTGATCCTCATCATTAGATTTGTATGTAAACTTCCCTATATCAAAACATTCCATTTGCATATATTTTGAAGAGAGGCTTTTGCTGTTAGCTTTTTTCATTTAAATGCCTTTCTTAAGCATAAAAGAAAGGAAGCACACATTACTAACTCTGATTACTTACTTTCTGGTAGAAATTATTAATTAAACCATGGTCCAAAATACCTCAAATAGATGAAAATAGGTACCTGACACCCAGCCACATAGAAAATGTCATGTTTACACAATGAACAACTGTACACTAAGTACTGCTCTACATCAGCTCAATGCTAATGCTTTGACTGGGCACCTAGAGCAGGAAGACGTTCCTCCCACTCCAATTTATGTCCTTTAAAAAAAACCCCAAAGTAATAATCAAAGTCTGCAACATACAAATGGACCAAGCACCTCTCTCTGTAGGAAACTACAAACAAGAACAAACCCAAGATGCGGGTGAGCTGAGAAGTTATAAGCTTCACTGTGGAAGTCTGTAATGTTACTTAGCCCAGCTACTAACTCAACCCCTGCCAGACAAGACAGGTAATATCTGAAGATACCAGAGCAAATTTTGTCAAAGAGTCTCTAAACCCTGGCCCTTCTGAGGCAGTGTAGCCCAACCACAAGTCCCAGCTCAGGAGCCTCCCAGCTTGAGAGAGGAAGCCTCCCCACAAAAAGAGCCCCAGGTTCACTTCAACTACTGTCTCTCTCTTAATCACCTCCCACCAAACCAAGATAGGGTTTTCTCTACCACTTTTGATCAAAACATTACATGTCACATCGCAAAGGGATGCTGCTCCCACACAGAAAAATTCAACAATACCAAAAAATTCATACTGTTTATAATATTTCTATTAAATCATAATATTACAAACTGAGATTTTAATAGAAATCTTTCTATTCTAGTTCATAGGTGTAGGAAAACCAAAAGAAAGGTGGAGTGAAGCCGTAACAGTTACAAGTGAAAACATCTGGCAACTGTAGCTTAAGACTGTAAGAGCTAGAGAAGACTTCAACCTTCTGAACTAAATTCAGTCTCCAAACTAGAAATAATCCCTTGACAGCAAGACTACAAGAAAAGCCCCCAAAATTACCTTTTTTTGTTAAATGTTATCTGAATAATTTATTACACTTGAATAATCAAGCCTCAGAAGAAATAAAATGTGTTTGGGGAAACAGATAAGAGCCTCCGGGTAAAATAAACAACAAAGAAACAAAAATTAATTCCCTAATGTAAACTGGAGGAGGAAGAAAGCAGATTTTGCCAGCAGATTCCCATGTTCTGACCTCTCTGTGAACTCTAAGTAACTAGTCTGCAGTTTCTAACAGTAGCAAGAAGGGAAAATGCACAGAATGGTACCGAATGTTCCCCGTTCTTCCAACTTTTGCCAGGCAGTAAAGGCACAGATGAAAAAGGAAAAGCATGGACTGCAGTTTCACCACCTTGTTATAAAGCACCAAAACACTTGACTACAAATGTCAAAGGTGGATCAATGCCAGTCACAGTTCTACACATGCCTTAAACCCCATGGTCCAATTCCTGCAGCAAAGTTTTCTTGCACAAAATCTACTTCTTGTTCAGCAGAATCATCAGTTCAAGGGAAAACCAGTCTGATTTAACAGTGCCAAGTACTGGAAAGTCTATCACGCTCCTGTGTTAATGGTTCCACAGCTTAATTAGTTTCAACATAATCGCCTGTATCTACCCCAAAAGAAAATGTGCCGAGAGACAAACAAACTATTTAAGTGTAATTGAATGTGTGGATTTTTTCCAGCTCATGCTGAAATAAATAACAAAGCCCATCTGCATTCACTGTATGTATCAGGAAAAATACAGACCTTCAGCAAAGCAGGTGCTTTGCCCTCATGTAGTGTTAACCAGCAAGTTACTCAAGTTGCTGGTTAACTTAGTTACTTAGATTGTACCACATATTTTTATTAAATAGGGTTATGCCTAAACTATTAAAAAAAATAACCTTGGCCACTAATCTCAGGCACAGACACCAATACTTGCTTTCTCAGTATCACACGGCTAGTAACAGATCACTCAGAAAAAGCTGCTAAGTTCATTTTGCTAGGGCGGATCGGAAATACTTGCTTCTGCTTATGGAGGTGAGTAACACTGCCAACACATTCTTTCTATTTTTCTCCAAAAAGTAGCTGTAGAAATTATTTAAAAAGTAACTCATTCCTACGCTTGAAAGATCTTTTAGTCTTTGCAGCTGTAAAGAAAAAATTGAAGTCTACAATAAACTCTTTGATCTTCAGCCACTACCATCACCCTGGGCTTCGATTTGCTGTTAGAATGGTTCAGACATTTAGCTCTGGAATCAGCTTTTGATTCTAGCTTAATTTCTTGCATAAGAAATTGAAGTGTTATGAATATAACATTTGCTACTACCACTACACGTGTAGTTGACCCTACCTGACTCATTTTTGGATAGGACAAGCCATGACTCTACTGAGGCACAGTCCACTCACCTGAGTGCATTGTGAATTTCAGAAATTCTCTGTCAGAATAATGGGAATAGCTTTCTGCTAGCTTACTATCTTGCCCAGCCCAACATGGGGTCACATACAGGCCAGCTGAGTGACAGGCAGCAACTTACATCACTAGATGACAGCAAGGAAGTAGGTAGCCATCAGATTTGTCCACTGGTTCATTAAAGCCTCACCCTTCTACAAACATAGAGAAAGAGATCTAGACCTTATCCATCTCAGTGACAACTGAGGCAGGAAAAAGTTCATTTTCAGCTAACAACAGACACTTCAGAGAGATAACAAATGTTTCAGTGAGGTTAAGGAAGTACATAGAGTAATATGCCTAGCTTTCTGCCTGATGGCACTTCTACAGGTAGTTGCTACAATATCACAGAACCATAAGGGATTGGAAGAGAACTTGTAAGATCATCTAGTCCAATCCCTCTGCCACAACATGATCACCTAGACCAAGTCACGCAGTAACATACTGAGGTGGGTCTTGAACATCTCCAGAGAAGTAGACTCCACAACCACCCTGGACAGCCTGTTCCAATGCTCCATTACCCTCGCTGGGAAGAAGTTCCTTCTGATATTTAGATGGGATCTCCTACATTCCAGCTTGTACCCATTGCCCCTTGTCCTATAACTAGATGACATTGAGAAGAGCCTGGCTCCATTCTCCTGACACCCACCCCTCACATCTTTATAGACATGAATGAGGTCCCTCCTCAGCCTCCTCTTCTCCAAGCTAAAGAGATCCAGAGCCTGTCCTCGTAAGGGAGGTGTTCTACTTTCTTCAACTCCATTGCTCTATGCTGGACACTAACAGCTCTGTGTCCTTCTTGAACTGAGGGGTCCCAAACTGGACACAATACTCCAGATGCAGCCTCACTAGTGAGGAGTAGAGGGGGAGAAGAACCTCTCTCAATCTGCTAACCAGCCCCCGATTCTGATGCACCCCAGGATGCTGTTGGCCCTCTTGGCCACAAGAGCACATTGCTGGCTCACAGTCATCCACCTGTCCTCCAGGTCCCTTTCTCCTACACTGCTCTCCAATAGTTCAGTCCCCAACATATACTGGTACCTCAGGTTGTTCTTGCCCAGTTGCAAGACTCTACACACATTCTTGCTGTACCTCATTAAGTTTCTCTCTGCCCAGCTCTCACTGAATGGCAGCACAGTCTGCTGGGGTGTCAGCAACACCACCCAGCTTTGTGTCATCAGCAAACTTGGTGACAGTGCACCCTAATCCCTCATCCAAG